>CAUYRT010087446.1:0-25111 GCA_963574885.1 Lepilemur ruficaudatus | reverse complement strand
ACTTTGACAGAGTAGATTTTTGAATGTAACAAGATAAGTCAACTTGAGTGGTAATATATTTTGGGAAATCAGTTCACTACAAATTGTGACTGTAAACATTGTACTGTAAATGCCTTGTAGTTTTCCCCCAATAAAAAAAAAAAACTGGTTTTACTTTTACCTTTTCTGTAACTCTTTTATCAAATTCAATTTTCCAAATAGAGAAAATCAAATTAATCATGGAATTTTATTCCACTCTAAATTGCTACTCAAACATAAATATGTTTTTCCTTTAATAATCTACATCAAACTTTACATATATAAAACCAGTTTTCTATTCTTACTTCCCATTTTCCTTGGCTCATTCAATTTTTCTCCTTCTCTCAGCATGTATAAAAATTTTTCTATTATATATTCTATATATTAGCACACATAAGATAGTCTTAATCAGTTCCCCATAGGAAACCAGCGGTATGCTTTATTGATTAAGAAACAAGAAGAGAATTATGATTAATTCTAATTAAGTCTATCCATTTTAAAAGAAATCCATGGGAAGGTAAAGCTTCCCAAAGGGTGCTTTCTTTTTTTTCTCTTTTTCTTTTTCTTTATAATTTTAATAAACTCTCATCTGGTTCAATAATTAACAAGAAAAAATTCATTTTGCTTGTTAGTTCGTTTCTTCTTTTTTTTAATTTTGTTTATAAAATGTTGTGACCCCTGATGTTGGCATATATTTACATAGGTTAAAAGTTTAGTGTCAGTGAAGCTGTGAAATTTATTTCAGTGGTTCTTCCACATGTAAAATTTGTGTTGTTTTTCTGAAACTTCATTCATAAAGAGCCAAATATCTCCCTCTCAGTTGTCAGCCCTCACCCCATTGCCATAATACTGAGTGGCTGGTTAATTGTGTCCTAAGACTTATAAGTGAGACTGATAACTTATCTACAGGATATGTCACCCAGCAGGCAAGACCACATTGAATTACAAAACAACAGATAGTTTGGATGTGTGATTTTTAAAATACAAAATAAAATAATTTCATACTTTTTAATTTTCCTACAAGTTTTGTTTCACAATAAATTTTGCCAACATTTTTTTCTCTGAATCCTAACAAATTTTGCCCACTGAGTATTCAGAATATGACATAGAATAAAAAAGCCATATGTAATTTGTTTCCCAACTAAAATTTCACAAGTCCACATATTGAAAATCCTTTCATACTTTACATTCTGGGTAATAGAATAAGAATCAGCAATATGAACTAGATATAATTTTATCTGCATTTGTTTATACATATTACTTCTTTTAGTGGCTTTTTTAAGAAGAAAAGAAGCTAAGCTGATTCTCTGAGAACAATCATTCAAATATCTTTCTCAAACAACAACAAAACAATATAGAAGTTGAAGTAGCACCCAAGGCTTACTCAGTAATTTTAAATTAATTATTTCGTAGGAAGTTGCCAATGATCCAAACTTAACATTTCATCTCTGAGTTTGAAAATAATCATGGAGCACATAAATACAGAATTTTGCTTTTTATTTAAATATGAATTTAAAGAACCAGTTATACAAATTTCCTAAGTTCATAGATATAATTATCTTTCACTGCTATCTTTAGGTTTCTTTTATTTCCAAAACTTTTATCATTCCACCTGCCTCTAATGCCCATTGGTTGAATGATAAGCAACATCTACAAACTCAAATCCATGTCAACTTCTAACCAATCTATAATGTCAGGGATTCTATCTTCCTGCTTCCCATTTGGTGGGGTTTGGAATAAATCTTGATACTGGCTGAGTCAATATCAAGTAAATTCACACTCTAGAGTGAAAACAATGGGCTTGTGTTAAGATTCTAGACATTACTCAATTGCCAGTCAGAATGACTGACATAGTTAACTCCTGTATAAAATTGTTGGAGCTGCCACTACATAAAACAATACTCCTGCTGTCCAGTTTTCCAACATTGATTTTTTCATAGATTGCAAATTCTGTGTTGCATCGGTAACTATCTTCCTTCATCACAACTTTCATCAACACGGTACATGGGACTAAATTCAGTTGTTCACACACCAAACTAGTTGAAAGCCTGTCACCTTGTTCCTGGTCTTGAGTCATTGTACTTAGTTTGAATTTTGAAATCCTAACTAGGATCCTTAAGCTTTCCCCAATTATAGAGAGATTTACTCTAAAACTCACTAGCAATGAACTGAGTTCCAAGGCTTAAAATTTCTCTAATCCACGTCTATTCGTAATTTCTTATATCCATTTTGGGACTGAGAACAAGATGCTGAGAGATTGCAAAGGAAGAAAGGAAACAGGATACCCACCAACATGCTTTACCTTGGCTGACTCTGGAGTGTTGCCAGATGGAGTGACTTCTAGATGTGCTAGGGCACCTTGGAGCATCTTTAATATATGGTCATACGAGTGGACAATAGGACACTCTGCATCAGGTATAGTCTGGAAATCTGTTCACCTTAATTGTCTATCCTCTGCAATCAAACTTGTGCTGCTGCCAGGGCTTTTATCCCTAAAATTAAAATTGTTAGCTCTCTCCAGAAATAACAATGCCTTCATAGTTATCAACCAAAAGGGCACATTCCAATCCTTAATTTACTTATGGCATTGCTGCAGCTGATTGTTTCAAGTACTATCACTGTTCCAATCATCCCTCACTTTACGACATATGTGAATCACTCTTACCTGTGTTTTCTCTTATTTCCCAGATAATACCAGATAATGCATCTGAAGGATCATCAACAAATTTGCTTTCCTGGCTTGCTTTTTTAATATTCATGTTCTCTAGGTTTTTATCATTTCCCACTATATTTTTCTTACTCTCCAAATACCCCATATTTGGGATGAGTCTAGCCAGAACTTCACTTAGGAGGTATTACGAAGTAGGTATCTCTCACTGAGAAGAATGTCCAAGAACAGCAATTTTTAAATAAAGGTGTTATTTGGACTTGAAGACTGCTCACACTAGGATAAAAGAAGCTAGATTTAGCTGTGGGAAGCAAGATATCAATAACATAAAGAAAAGAAGCTGCTGTATTGGTTGTTTTCTCCTCCCAAAAATCAGTGATGGAGTCGCACATTCTTGGCCATAATAGCTCAAATATTTATAATTGCATGTAGATATATTTATAAATATTCTACAAGTACTTATAATTCAATAATAAATTTTCAAATTCTTTATAAAATCTTTTATTTTTTCTGTTTTAACTATCTAGATTGTTCATATCATCTACCTATTAATATTTTCTCCAGTCAGAAAAATAAACTTTATCTTGGCTATCCCTTTTCTTACCAGCTATAACCTGTTAACAACAATCATGCTTCTTTAGCCATAAAAATTTCTCCCAAACCTTTGTTTCTATCTTCTTTTTAAAATGCCCATTGAAATTATTTTCTAGTCCTTTCCACATCCTTCAGAGCTGTATATGCATTTTAATATGTATAAATAACCATTTTACTCTTTTTTAAAAAGCTTTCAGTTTTCCTTCTTTTATTGATTCCATCCATTCATTCTAACTGATCCCATTGTGGTTGGAGAACATACCTTGTATGATTTCAAACTTTTAAAAATTCGTTGAGAATGATTTTGTGGCCTAACACATAGTCTATTCATGTAAGTGATGTGTTCACTCTTTCAATGTTGCTAGGCTCTTCTAGAAACATTGTGTTTCTAGAAGAAACACTACAAAACAAAAGTGTTTTGACAGCTGTCAATATCTCTAATTTGTACTGTACTAGAGAAAAACAATGATAGTAAATTATGGTGTCATTATATTAATACTTGGGTTCACTTTTTCTTATTATCCAAAATGTGTCACTTAGCCATTCCTAAACCAATTGCTGCGGCCAGTAGAATGTGCTGCTCCTATTAGCTTAAGTGAGTCAGGACCTACATCTCGACCTGAGAGTAGGGTTGTTCCTGCCCAAATTATAGGCAAGAATGCAAAGGGATAAACTTCCCAAAGAAAAATTAGAGAAATGTCATTGGTTGAGTTCCTCCAGAAGTGGACTCTAAGATAATGATATGACTACAGTTGTTTATCTCACATAGGTGGATAAAGAAGTAGGCCCATAAAGTGTGAAGTTTCAGGAAGTTTTCCATGTAGGCAACTGGTGATCAATCTCACTGGAAAGTTTTGGAAGAAAGACCTATTAATCACTGGTTGATGGCTGTTTCAAAAGGGTGGTGACTCTCTAGCACTTTCCACTTAGTTGGTAGGAGGGCAAAGTGGTGTCAGGCAGTTGGAGAAAGACCTCAGTCAAAGTGACAAGTGCTTGCAGTGGAAATACTTATAATACATCTAAGCACATAGGAATAAATGCCAAGGGGTATGTGCTGTGTATGATGAACTTACAGGATAGAAATATAGGTGTGAAAACAATACTAAGTAGATATTTGGGAGTCTAGACACAGATATCTATAACTCTGGCTCTAAAAAATTAAGCTTATCTAATTTGTAAATATGGATAGTGTTTATTTATTTAGCTGCTTTTAAAAAATATCTTTTTTTAATAATTAAAAGGTCTCCAGTTGTAACTAATTGCTTCCTAGATTTTAATAGAAAAGAACAATTTTCTCCTTGCACTGAATTCTCTCTTCTCTTACATTTTACTGTTAATTTTGAATTGAAGGAACTATTTCCAAAATGTATCAATTATATATACATCCATTTAAATGCCTCCTTTTTGTAAAAAGCTGAACAACTGAACACTCTTTTCGGTTTAGCATAGCTTCAGAATATCAAACATTATATCCTAAAACAATGCCAGAATCCTCAATGTTTTAGACACAATGTCTTTATAAATCTATCTCTTTAGGAAAACTAGTAAAAACACAACAGCTTTCATTTCAAAATTATTCAAATGTGCTATACTCAAGATGGCTTATTTTCTAACATTTTAATAAATTCTCCTTCTAGTTGCCTTGCTGTCTCAGAAATGCAAGAAAGTAATTCTTTTGGTTACATGCAGCTGAGATAAATAATCTGTGCATGAAGCTCTTAAATAATAATTTGTTTTGAAAATAATTTTGTATCTAGAAAAATATATAATACTACAACTAAATGTAAAGTGTATTTTTTAATAAAAATCTAAAATAAAATGGTTACTATTTATATATTATTTTTGATATAATAAAATGTTTACAGAACAATTTTCCTCACAGTTATTACTAAATAGTCTACAGATAGATATATTAATAGTATTTATATTTCAGCTTTCCATAATCAGCAGGTATTTAAATTTTCTTTTATTACTGGTATGAATTTTATTGGGTTAAAAATACAAAATTAAAGAATTATAGATACACAGGTTAAAGGATTCCAACTTTATCCAGTTTAAGAAATTAAGCATTACTATGTTGTGCACTGTCTGGGGGATGGACATCTTTGAAGCTCTGATTTGGGTGGGGCAAAGGCAATATATGTAAGCTAAATATTTGTACTCCTGTAATATGCTGAAATGAAAACAATTAAAAAATCAAAACAAAATAAGAACAGCAACAACAACAACAAAAAGAAATTAAGCATTACTTTGCAATCCCAAATGCCCAGACCAGACCTGAGCCGAGACATTTTCTTAGCTGAGGACTGTATTTTTTTTAAAAATTTCAGAATATTATGGGAGCACAAACATTTTGGTTACATAAATTGCTTTTACCATTTGAGTCGAAGTTATAAATGTGCCCATCCCCAAGATAGTGTGCACTGTAGAGGTTAAGTGTCAATTTACCCATCTCCTCCGCCCCCCTCCCACCTGCTTGATTTCCAATGAACGGTATTTCCATGTGTGCACATAGGTGTTGATTGATTAGTTCCAATTTAACGGTGAGTACATGTGGTGTTTGTTTTACCATTTTTGTGATAATTCTCTTAGAAGATGGTCTCCAGTTCCATCCAGGTTAATATAAGAGGTATTAGTTCACCACCTTGTATATATCAGATAAAAATTGTCTTACAGAGTTGCATTCTATTGGATGAACAAATGACTTTGATGATAGATGATATTGTTATGTTCCTTGTGAGTGCTTTGCAACTACCCCTACATTACCAATAAATACTGTTTAATGTTTTTATCCCCATAGCAGCATGCTTATGTAACATATTTAAAATACGTATTTATATATACATAGTATTTATTTTAACTAATGTTTTGATCATTGAAACAGGCTATCTAAATAACATTAAATACTTAAAACAGAAAAAAGAGATAAAGACTTGTCATAACTCCGAATTAAGAAACAAAGGTCAATTCAGGAATGAAATGGATAATCTTTGGTACACAATCCCAGACATGAAATGGCAAATGGAAAGCCCAATGACTGACATGAGATAGTGCGTAAAGGACAAATAGCCGATGTGATACCATCTTGTTCCTTGTACTGTTAATAGAAGCTGACAATCATTTCAGTCTTAAAGTGAGAATTCATTAGGTTAAAATGAAAAATAAGTCTTCATGTAATAAGAATAGAGGAAAACTCTGCCAATAGCTTTACTTTATGAAGCTCTGACTTGAGGGGGGAGGGGGGCAAGGGCAATATACGTAACCTTAACATTTGTACTCCCATAATATGCTTAAATTAAAAAAATAAATAAATAAAAATCCCATGGATTAAAAAGGAAGTAGACTATATTTGGATATAGTTTAAATACAATGATAGGATCAATGTCCACCCTCTGTTTCTTAACAGTATCTCTGCTTTCCAAATATACCTCACTTCAAACCTTACGTAGCAAATATTTGTTGAGTATTAACTAAATAATCTAATATGTGTCAGTACCAAAAAAATCCTTGCCTGATGGAATTGATGTGCTTGTGGAGAATTTAGTGTCTGGTGAGAAGGGATCTTTCATTTCCTAGAACGCACCGCACTCTTCTGTCATTGGTCTTTGAACTCAAGGTTTCTTTTGTTTTCCTACAAATTAGCTACTTACCTACATCTTGCTACCTACTTACTTAACCACTTACCTTTTACCTTTTACCCACCCAGCAATACTCCAGATATTACTACTTCAGGAAAAGTTTTCTAACCATATCAAATTGAATGTAGGGTACACACTTATATATCCTAAAAAAATATCTGATGTTTACTCTAGCACAGTGCTAATTATATTTTATTAACATTGAATTGGATATCTTAAAGAGATTTATATTTATTTTGGGGTCTAGTCCAGTACCTACAAAAGTATTTGGCAAATAAAGAGTGCTGAACAAAACTTGTTTAATTTTGAGGGTGAATAGGCATTTTTTTTTCATATACTGGATATTAGTATGAAATAATATGGTTAGCTTAAATTACTTTGTTTTAAAAAGATACAACCAACTTTAGGTCCAAAAAAAGGATTTAAAGTAACCATAGCATTAATGATGGGGAAGGTTATTTTTTCCACTGAAATATCTAACTGAAGTGAAGTATACCCAAACCAGATTTCTTTCCTCCTTGGTCTTTCTTTCTCAGGAGTGTCCTTAATTTTTCACTGGCTCTGGATTAAAGAAGTGGTTTGATTCTCTTTCATTTCCTAATAAATATGGTGCCTGATAAATGTTCACAGACAGCCTTATACTCTGGGGAATTTAGATCTGTATATATTAATCATGATGTGCAGAGTTTATTTTTCTTTTTTTGTTCTGCTTCTCTTGTCAAAACTTGAGCTGATAGATGGACATCAGAAAAATGTAGCAACCTCAGTGCCAAGTAATTCCTATAATAGGCATTGGAATTTTTGTTCTCAGGATTTCCTCCTTGTCTTTGTATTTTGGAGAGGCTTTAAATATTTCTCTTCCGCTTTTTTGTCATTGTCACCATCTTTTGCAGTTTCTTTGGCAGCTTCCTCACCATTATGTTCATGTTGTAAAAAATCTTCCTATGACAAATGGCTTTTAACACATCCCTTCTAGTGCTCTGCTTTTCACAGCATTCTAACTTTGCTTTGATCCTTTTTCTTCCCCTTTCTTCTCATTTCTCCCACTTTTTCTTTCTTTTGGTTTTTATTCTAAATGTCTCCTTATATTGACACCAAATTACTCAGTAGGCAGTTCACATTGATCTGAGTGCTGTTTGGAAAGCAGGTTTCATTTTAAGTAGAGAAATGGGAATGTCTGGAGAAGGATATCCTTTGCAGAACAAAACACTAGGCTGCTGCTTCGAGACTCTTCTTTATTTGGGGGAAAATGGGGAGAGATCTCTCTCTCCAGATCATGACATTATTATTCTGTACATCAGATTATTTTAAGACCCACAAAATGTATTAATGAAACAAATCTCTGTGTATATAATTTTCAAGTAGTTGTCTTTGGGAAATCTATTTCTCCATATGCTAGAATTTCTCTACGTTAGAGAATACAGAGAAAAAGAAGGGCCAAGGCAGAAACAGTTATCAAATCAAATGAGGTGAAGTTGTGTTCCTTTGGAAGCATGTTCTCATTCTCTCTAATTGAGGCCCTACTTGTTTCTCAATTGTTCTGTGTTGTAGTCTGATAGCTTTCATCCCAACTGTTCTGTTTCTCCCCTATGCTCATTTATAGTGTCAACTTACATTTAGGGCAGTGAGAGTTAACTTGCTCACTGTGACATTGCAATCAATTAATCACCTTTAGCTTTCCTTTCTGCCTTCCTATTGGCTGGTGTGTAATTGAGCCATGGGGCAAAAGCCATTTCCAGCCAGAGTCTGTCAGCTTGTTCAGCAGTTCATTTATTAGTTTGATAAGATAACATTTCACAGCAGCATCTAATCAAATGCATCAAGTTTCACATACAGTGGGATTATTCAGAAATCTATGTCTAGATTCTACTTGGGGCAGGTATAATGGGCAGAGAATTGTTATGTGGGAATTGGGAATAAAAATGCAGTAGGTAGCCCCTGACCATTAAGCTCTGGTTCAAGAAGTTGATAAAGACCATAGAATGTGAGGCAGTTGACAGCTATGTTGCTAGAATACAGAAATATGATTTTCCCAAACTTTGACTTCTGTTATAGAAGCCTAAATTTACTAAGCCATAATGTTTAGAATTTTTATTAAAGTGCTCTATTTTATGAAGAAATTTTATTTTTATCTATATTTCCTACTGTTTAATTTGTAGTAGAAAATTATCCTGATTTCCCTCTTCTTGTGTAATCAAAATATCACATCTGTGAAATACCTCTTTTTCTATAGATAGAAATGGTACAAGTCTTTACCATAATATTTAGTTTGATTTATTTTGCGGAGGCAGGGTTTCACTTCTCCTAAGGGATGTATCTTCAATACTCGAGGACTGACTCAGAATAAAAATATAGCTTCCGCCATCTTAAATCCATGCCAGAGCACAGCAGAACAAAAAACAACAACATATGTTCTCTGATATCCAAGCTCCTAGCTCCCTTACAGAAGAGATTATAGTCCCTTTTCTTTTAAATTTTTTTTTGGTTTTTAATTTTTATGGGTACATAATAGTTCTACATATTTATGGGATACGTGTGACATTCTGACACAAGTACATAATGTGAAATGAGCAACTCCGGGTAATTGGGATGCCCATCATCTCAAACATTTATCATTTCTTTGTGTTGAGAACATTCTAAATCCACTCCTCTAGTTATTTTGAAATATACAATAAATTATTGTTAACTATAGTTACCCTATTAACTAATTCTTATTTTGGCACACTTAGGGATTAATTGCAATAATATATTGTATCATTATTATTTACTTTATATCCCTTTTATCTTCCATGGAAATTATGATAAAGTTTACTTAATTTTATGGGTAATCAGAGACCTGCTCTTATATGCACCCTTTTCCTACCTGACAAAGCATTAGTTCATAAGAAAGGGAAGTTGTGTTGGACGCAGGGCTGCCCTCTCCTGTTCCCCTCTTTAAAATTATTTCCTATTCAGATATCACTTCAAGAAAGATTCGTGTCATCTGCGACAAGAACAGGTGCTGCTGACAGACAAGCTTCAACTGACAGCACCTTCAGCTGCAAAGAACTTCCAGTCTGAGCATTATGCCCTTCTGGGAATAGCCCACATCAAATGACCGGTGGAGATGGGTATGTAAATGCCAGGCCATTTCAACCCACTGAAAGACTGGACAACTTTCACGGGTTATTCAGCTCCAGAGCTTCCCCAGGAGATTGGTTGAGGTTCTCATCAGGCCAGCATCAAAATTCATCCACTCCCACCTTCTATCCTGCTTCCTACCTAACCTTTCTGCATGTATTGATCAATCTCTGAGTCCACCTCAGTTTCCTTCAAACAACCCCACCTGTCACGTGGTAAGAATTTTTCACGTTACTTTTATGTTCTCAATCCCTTTGTGCTCTTTTATTACTCAAGAGCATATACTGACTCAATGGTATTAATTATGAGTAAGAGTATGGAAAAGGAGCATTTATTTAGCACATTATATACTCACAAGAGAAGCTGCTTAGAATTCAATTAAAATCTTACCTTTATTGAGTACTTACCATGTGCCAAGCTTTGTCCTAAGTATTCTATTAGTATAAATTATTTTATGTAACCCTCAAAACAATTGAAGAAACAGACATTTGGCATTTAAAGTAACTTGAACAAGGTAATATGGCCACCGTAAAGTACCAGAACCTATATTTTGGAACTCAAGTAATCTGATCTCAGAATCTCTATTCTTAGGTTAATTTGGAGGTTTAATCTAATGGTTCTGACATGTGAGCTTGTGCAGCCATCAGAATCACATGGAAATCTTGTTAAACCACAGATCGCTGGGCCCCACTCCCAGAGATTTTCAGTTAGTAAATTGAGGGTATGGCCAGAGAATATGTATTTTTAACACATTCTTAGGTAATGTTGATGCTGTTATTCCAGGAGCACACTCTCAGAACCACTGCTTTAAACAATACTGCAGACATCATCTCAATGTATCTGGATGTGATATAGTTAAATTAATTATGTACAGGTTTAGACTAATTGTTTGTATAGCCCCTGGCAAAATGAAGTAAATGGGCATGCTACTATATTTCTTTAGCTGCTCATGATACTACAGTTGGATATGGTCTGCATGTGAACAATGGAATTAAATCTAGATTAACAATCCATACACTATAACCTTTAAAACACTCTTTTAAAATTGTTTTCTGATAGCAATTCAAAGATCTGAATAAGGCCAAGGGGTAGAATGATTGTGGAGGTTCTTTTTAATTTTTCTCTTTTTAAAAAATTTTAGACACTTCTTTATTATTAAAAAAAGATTTTTAAACAAGCATATTAATTTTCTAATTAAGGAAGAAGATGAAGAAGGAGGAGAAGTAGAAAGAAAAAAACACAAAAGAGCAGCTAGGCCACTTTGCCCTTGGTTGAATATGTAGTCAGTTCTGCCCCAATGTGGCACGTGCATTTAAAGAAGTTTCCTTGCTATCCAAAATTTGATAGTAGAAACCACAAGGATAATGAAAAATACAGGGAAAGAGCACTCAAAAATTTTCTCGGTGACCCACTTTTTAAAAAGATAGAAACCTAATAAAATGATAGCACATTTTTATATATATTTAATTTTTAAGAGATGCATGAATACTACAATAAATATGTTAGATTTTCTTGAAAAAGAAATGACGCTTCAGGAAGTGTTGATCTAATTAGGCCGTTTGTTTCTGTGAAGTGCTGGTAGGAGCATTTTTTGAAATTGGATGTAAATTTGTAACACTAGATGTGGATGGGTGTGGCTCATTGTCCTCTCATCACAGTTACAAATAATTTTTATTCTTAATCCCACGGCATGTTTATCTTCCTTTGGGATGCAGATCCTTAGAGGCATGCATCTCTAAGAGACACCTGTTTCATCAAAATTCAGAAGTTCATCTAATGTATAGCCTTCTAGTCCAAATAATTTCTGTGTAATGGCTGGGAATTTTTTTCCCTCAAGTATCACCTATGCTCCAGTGGCGTGGCCCAACCGCTGAAGACTTTGGAAATTATAGCGATGTTTGAAATCACTAAACCAGCCACTTTTCACACTAAATGGGCCACTTCAACAGTGTAAGTTTAGCAATTAAAGAGTTCATATGTACATCGTGCTTTCATTTTGATTGTGCAAAAGTTTGTTCCAGAATTTCTGCTATTTATTCTTCAATCATTTTGCTCAGAACAGTCTTCACATTTTTTTCTGTTTCTTTAGACCATATTCTTATGACTTTGTAGCACTTGAAGTGCTTTTATTTTTGTGTCATTGTCTCTGATGTTCTACAATGCAGATTTCTTTATACATATAACTGGAGATATCAAATGTAATGTAGTTTCTCCTAAAATACTTTATTATTTGTAACCTTCTCCTCACCGTCTAAATATATCCTTTCTCATGCACTGCTTGGTGCTCAGGACCAGAAGGATTATACATGTTTGGGATGTTGAATCACAAAACACAACCCAGTTGAATAATACACACTGTGAACCAAGACCAAGGTGTGTGGCAGATGTTTGAGTTCTGTGCATGTGTGTCTTTTGTGTATTCATACACAGCTCAATTCAGCTGGATGCAGTCATCTGCATTCACCTAGTATTTCTCAGAAACAAAATCATGCATAAGCAAACACAAAATCCCCATTACATTCAAATTGTTGACTAGCATGTCGATTGCATAGAATGAATTTTTTTCTAAAACAACCATTATAGCAGAACTGACTATATATATTTCTGAAGATAAAATACAAAATCATGGAAGTTGTGCCTGTTGGAGAATAAATATGAATGCATGCCTTAGAAAGGTTATAGAGGGCAGCGTCTTCTATTACATGTGCCAGTCATTTCAATGTGTTTATCATGCTGAAGTCTTCTGATTATCTGACAGAGATAATCAGACATTTATTTTCCAGATAAATGCTCCCAAGTAAAGACTTTGATTTTTGTCTTCTTTTTAGGTATTTTAGTATGCTTAGCCCAAAACATTGTACACCTTTAGTTCTTGGCAAATATGAACATCAGTTGAAGAAATTATGCTGGAAACATTTAACAAATATATCTATTAACATGATTCTTATGTCTAGTGTCATAGTCAATGTTTTTTTCTAAAAATTCATAAGCTTTGTTCCACCTGTTTCTAAGATTTCACAGATTATTAGATCTTTCAGTTACCTTAGAGATCAGCATTCCGTTACCCCAATTTATACAGGAGGAGACTAAGGTTCAGAGAGTTGGAGGACTCCCTGCATTTACACAGTTGTTCAGAGGTGCAGTAGGACTTGTGATATAGACCTTTCTACTCACAACACATGGATTGTTTGCATTAAATAGAGTTTTATTCCTTACTCAATGTTTTATTCTCTAATAACCATCCATATTCTCTAGAATAAAACAAGCTTTTTAGAACTTTGAAACAAAGAAACTCCTTTCTCAAACTCACTCTCAATTTATTTGAGATGGTTTAACATCAAATCAATATATTTTCAAGAACTTCTGCCTGATCCGGCCATGCTTAGCAGACAAGGAAAGGCATTTCTGCACACTAAGTGTGATAGGCAAAAAAGCCATTTCCAATTAAAAAAAAAAATCAACAAACTAGAACAGCTGGACGTAACTAAAAACACTGTCTTGTGATTTTCACATTTCTGCCTTCTTTCCTTCTTTAAACCACATTTCTCAAAGAGGTCTCCTTGACCTGTCAAGCACACACATATCCAACGGTTTTTCACTCATGTCAAAAGGTGTAAATAGGCTGCTTTCTTTGGAGTCAAAAGATTGAGACTTAAATAGGAGTTCTGCCTGTTTGTATGGGGTGAGTTAACCTCTCTGAGGATCTTAATGTAGATGAGAGATCCAGTCTTAGATTGTTGTAAAGATTAAATAGTTTATTAAAAATGGCTGGCCTATACTAGGCTCTGAAATGTCATAGATATCATCATTATTTCTGAAAATACAGCATTGTACCTACTGCTTAAAGTGTGTGAACTCTAGAGCCTATCTGAGTTTATACCTAGATTGCCACCTACTAGATGAGTATCGTGTATTAAGCTCCTTAACTTGTTGAAAATCACTTTTCTTATTTATAAGATGGAGGTGAGAGTACTAGTACTTACCTTATTCGGTGGTTGTAAGAATTTTAGGTGAAATGTTAAAGCTCTGTGTGTTATTATTATACCCTCTACCCACCCACAGGAAAATTGCTAAAGTGATTTTATGTGTTTTTATCAATAGTACAAAAAACATAGGAAGTCAGAATTAAGGTTAGCTACTATTATCAGAGACAAATTATAAAGAGATGGAATAAAAAAGTCCATGGTTTTCAACTAGCTTCAGTGCTATTTTTTTTATTTTGTAGTTTAATTCTGATCTTTTCTTATTACAAAAAGTGTGATTTTTTAAAGTACTATACTGCCTAGAATTCTTCTACGCAAAATCTTGACTATGTAATTTATAAATGCATGGCATGCTTCACTGACCAAATACACTTCATGCAAACAATCACCTTCAAGCACCTGGAGAATTCTGGAAAAGAATGGAAATTGGAGCATAAAGAGATACTGAAAGCTGCATAGTGAAACTGTGGGTGCACAAAGCTACACTTTCAGATAGGGAGGCAGCTTTATGTCTGCAGTTAAAACTTAATCTTCCATTGTAACTCAAGGCCAAGGTCTAATAGGAGAGAGGAGGTGCTCCATAGTGAGGGTGCGACTTTCATTCATACACAAATAGCAGACAGGAAATACAATGCAATTATATAGAGAATTCCGGGCACAATAAATAAATGCACTCTCTTGTTAAATTTGCTTCAATGTGAAGGTAATATTTTAACATTCCATTCTCAGCTTTTCAAATTGATTTCCTTTACTTGTACATTTTTTAAGCAAACAACTGCATTAAAAAATAAAGTCATTTCAATTGTAGAGCAGTTAGTACTAGTATCTAGCTTATTTGAAAGAGTCAAAACAAGGTTAATGCAGGTGTATTGACATCTTAATGCCTACTGACAAGGAAATAGCTCCTTAAGAAAAGTAAAGGGGAAAAGAGTGAAGAGTATAGCAAAATTTAACATAATAGGATAAAATTATATTAAGTAAATGTTTCCTTATGTTTTGAATTTAAGGGTGACAGTCTAAAATATTTTTTTAAAATAGTGGTCTTAACATTATCAATACAGTTAACTTACTAAGACGTTAGATATACTATTTTTATTAAAAATATTAGCAATAATAATACTAGTATGTACTAGACTTAATATGTCAGACAATGTGGTAGAAATTATGTATGTATTTCTTTCTTTTAATACAATGCCTTTGGTGATAGATTTTATTTTCATCCCAATTTAATACATAACGAAAGACAAATACTGCAAGAGGTCAAGAATCTTCATCAAGGTCACAGCAACTCAGACAAAATCAGGGACAAAAGAGCTCAGCCTGCCTGATTTACTCTTAAGCCCCAATCTAATGCATCTGAATTTTTCTTCTGTAGTGACTTTTAGTTCAAGTGTGGCAAAAACATTTCCAAAATCTATAACTATATAAAAGTGAACTTCTATACCTCTTTTAATATTATTTTCATTTTCTTTTCATATGATGTTTAGAGCAACTACATTTAAACATTTTGCCCACCTACTTGTCATTATACTTCTCAAGTATCTGCAGTATCTAAATGATTCAAAGCAAGATGTATGAATTTGCATTGATTCTTCCTCAATAAGCAACCTAAGCCTACCCATTGCTCAAAATTTTCAAGATATTATAAATTTTTTCATGTGAAATTTTCTTTCTGATGAAAATCACATTTATTTGCATTTTTCTAACTTCCTAAGTCCTATTTAGTAAGTTGTTTGCGCTTATTTCTCTATTTTTTTGGTTTATAAGCTATCTTCCGACTTCACTTGCTTTTTCATCAAGTGCAAACGCCATGAAATGCAATTTCAGCGATGCTCTGCCTGTGTTACATCAGGATTTAATTGAGGACTTTGTAGAAGAATGTCAGGTTTTGAATCTAGCTCTAAAATATACCGTGTTTGTGATCTTGGGCAGTTACATACTTTTTCAAACACAGTTCCTTTATGCTTGAAAATATGCTTGGCCACAATAGTGACCATATACATCTGGTGACAGCAATATAATGAGATAGTTCAAGTAAAATATGTTGACTGGCCAATAATATGTGTTAATCAACATTAGCACATAGACTATTTTAACCATTTTTAATCTTCACTATATCTACTAGTTTTCCATCTCTGTTTTCATCTTTCATGATTTACAAAATGAGTCTCTATCCTTATTACCAATACCTTCTTTAATACCTTGAGAACTTGTCTGAACTATTGCAAAGGAATTTATTGAATAGTCATGTAATGGCATTTTCTCTGTCCTCTTCCTCAGAAATTATTCCCAAATTCAGCACTTGTGACAATCATCAATTTTAATTATTAATTTTTTTGTTTCCAATAAAATGCCCCTTCTTGGGTTTTCTTCTACTTATCAATACTATTATATCTTCATCACTCCTCTTCCTACTCAATGAAACATTAGTGGTCTAAATATGCTGTTGTTTTACCAGAAGTATTGGATTGTCCAGGCAGACTCACACAAATCATGGATTATACCCAGTACCAAACTATATTAATAATGCAGAAATCCAGGTGAAGCTTTTTCTTCTGTAGAAGTCCATATCTATCAGGTAAAGCTCCAAAATTAGTTTCAGAATAAGTTATGTGCTCTGAACAATGTGTGCAGAAATAATATTCACAAAGAAGTTGTCCCAGTTTCAAGGCTCCTCGGTTTTATATTCTTACACAGGAAACGCCTAAACAAAAAACTCCCCGTACTCAGCCAACCAAGCCCCATAACTCTATAACTTTATTAACAATAGGCAATCCGGGAAGATGAAATATATATTACTAAAAAGTATTTTTTAGAAGGATCCCAGTTAACTTTCCTTTAGTAATACCTTAGCATTTTTCCAAGGAGGTTTGTTTAAAGTTGTTCATTTTCTTTTCCAGTGAATTGCTCAGTAGGAAAGGAGTCATTTACATAAATCCATTCCACGGGCTTTCTTTTCCTCTTCAACCCAAACCCTGAAACTGGAATTTCCCCAAAGGCCATCTCCATCCGCATCTCTAATGAATTACTAGCTCAAATATTCCTGCAAATATCCTGCTAGCACTTCTTACTCAATTATCTTCTGGATCATAAACATCATCTTCCTTCCATTTAAAATTACTTCTTTCTATAGTCTCAATTTCTCTTGAGCAGATTGATGTCCTCTTAGTCACTCAAACTTGCCTGGAATTCAAATCTTTAAATATGTCATGAATTGGCCTTCACTGTCATTTTCAGATCTAGTTTCCAATCACACTGCAGCCAAGGAAGGAAGCCACTTCTTCCTCTTACAGTCTACTCTCTCACCTTTTGTTCTTTGCTCGGTTCTTTTATTCAGAAGACCAATTTCTATAAATATTTCATTATCTCTGAAAATTCCACTTAAACTAAATTTTCTTTCTCCTTCAAACACATCTGTAGGTCTACTTCTGTTATATTCTTAAATAAGTTTCTCTTTTTGATTTATTGTTATTATTCCAATTTTTGGTAACATGAAAAATTCAAAATGAAAGTGGTATTTCTAGGTACACCTGTCTTTACGCATTATCAGTTTGCAGATGGCACATAGCAAGACCTCTAATGTCTTATTGTGTATAGCCTTGAGTACCCGGCTAAATGTATTAATAGTTTTGAAGAAAAAGTTTGGTGTGGATTTAAATCAGAGCTGTTCTTTTAAAAAGCTCAAATCTTCTGGATCAATTTTCAATAAAATATAGTGAATATTTTTTTCTGAAGTAATAAATTAGATTGTACACAGTAACATTTCATGTAGGAATTAGAAGCAATATGAATAGTGTGAAGCAACTTTTCCCTTCACTTTGGAAGAGATTCCAATGAGTAATTCCAAATCTCTTGTCAAATTTTAGAGAATCAGAATTTAATTAATGCAGAAATGAAAAATAAAATTTTTACTCAAAATCTACCTGAAACAAAGTAATCTACAATTATCTTCTTGTGTACTCAAAATTAAAGAAGAGTTTGATGAGAAAAAGGTCTCAACATGTGGCATCTGTTAACATGACAGAATCTCACTGAGCATTTTTGAGGAAAACATATCTTTTCTGCATGCATCTCATAAGAACCAGAAAATTAAACAAAATGATAAATCTAGTCAGAATAAGTCAATATATCAAAATGAAGAAAAATAATCTTGGTCTTTTTTTTTCTTTTTATCGGTTGTTCAAACATGTAAAAGATAGTATTTCAAATTCATTAAAAAGACAAGGTACCCTTGATAGGAAAAGTATTCAAATGCAACTTGTGTTGGTCGGTTTACATTTTTTATAACATTCACCAACTTTTTCAGTGTTTTTTTCAGTAGCCTTATTATAAGTCCCATTAAAACAAGTTATTTAAAATTCTGCAGTGTTTAAAAATATTAAAAGGAAAACTCCATAACTCTTAAATAAAAGTGAAATTTCCGAAAGTTAGAATGAATGAATATGCATCAGTATTCAAGCAAGACCTCTGAACATTTCAACCTCAATTAAGCAGTATGTAAAAAAGTACACCAAATATTAATAATAAAAAATTACATTCACTTCCAAAATAGAATATTCTGTTATAAATAAAATAAATCTTTCTACATATTTTAAACAATTCATTGTATTTATTCTGTGTCCTCATCTTCCTTTATACTCCTCAGCCCATATCTACCCTCTTTCTGTGCTTAATAAAAGAACTTCATAATTAACATTTCATAAATACTATGCATATTTAAAAAATTGCACTTGTTTTTCCTGGGTTTGTTGGAACCCTTTTGAGACATAACACATTTAACATAATGTGTAGATCATGAGCATTCATTTTCATACTTATGAAAAATCATTTTCATAAATTTTGACAAATATGTAATCCATATAACTATTCATAAATAAAATACAGAATATTTCATTACCTTCACAAGATTCCTCTTGCACCTAACCAATTATCCCTCATAGTAGATAAGTTTTGCCTGTTTGAAGATGTAATATAAATGGGATCATACCATATATATTCTACTGTGTTTGGACTGTTTCACCTGGAATAACATTTTTCAGATTCATCCTCATTGAATACTACCTATTCCCCCTTAGTGCAGCATAGTATTTCATTGTGTAAATATACCACAATGTGCTAATCCATTCTCCTGTTGATGGTCATTTAGGTCATTTCTAGTTTTAGGCTATTATAAAATAACCTACTGTGAATATCCTCTAAAAATTTCCTTTGTTAGAATTTTTTTCTTTTTGTAAATAACTGGAAGTGGAATTTGTAGGTCATGGCATAAATACATATTTAATTTCATACCACCCTACCAAAGCATCTTCCAAACTTACATGGAATGATTTTGTATGATTTTGCCTTGATAGCAGTAATGTATGAAAGTTCTAATTACTTTATAACCTTGCCACCATTTAATACTATCATCTTGATTAGTTTTAGCCATTCTAATGAGTATTAAATGTCAATTCACTATAGTTTTAACTCGCTGCTAATGACATTGAGGGCTTTTTCATGTGTTTATTGGCAATTTGAATATGATCCTTTGTGAAGTGTACATACAAGTTTATACACATGTTTGGCCATTTGTTTATTGGGCTGTCTTTAATTTTGGTTTGCAAGAATGTTCATATATCCTGAGCATGGGTCCTTTGTCATATATTACATTGCAAATGTATTTCTCCGTCTGTAATATTATTTATTTTCTGAAAAGTGTCTTTGATAAACAGTAATTTTAAATGTTGATAAAATACAGCTTATCAGTTTTATTTTTACAGTTAGTGGTTTTAGTGTCCTGTCAGAAATCTGTGCCTACTCCAACATTGCAATTTTAATGTTCTGTTTTCATCTGAAGCTCGATAGTTCTAACATTGATCTTTAGGTTTGGGATCTGTCTCATACTAAGCTTAGTATATGAAGCCAGAGTGTTTGAGTTCAGATGGATATTGTGATAATCACTTTTATGTGCTAGTTTGTCTAGGCTATAATACTGTTTGTTAATCAAATATTAACCTTGGTGTTGCTATAAAGGAGTTATGTAGATGTAATTGATATCTGTAACCTTTACCTTTATCCTAGGAAATTTGGGTGAGCCTGAGCTAATCAGTTGAAAGGCCTATGTACAGAAATGAGTTTTCCCCAAGAAGAAAGAAATTCTGCAAAGTGAACTGTAGGTGTCATTTTCTGCCTGAGAGTTTATGGTTTGCTCTTCCTGATGACCTTCCCTATGCACCTCAGTCTTGCCTCATCTGTTCTCACAATTGTGTAAGTCAATTCCATGTATGTATCTGTAAATACGAATATACATATACACACACATATACACACACACCTCTATATAATAAATTGTATATCCTATTGGTCTGTTTCTCTGGTGGAACCCTGGAACCCTGACTGATCTAGTCATTGAGTTGTTATAGCACCATTTATTAAACAATAGTTTTCCCTATTGAATTGCCTTGGATCTTTGAATATAATTGAATATATATCTGTCTCTTGATATCCAGTGGGGATTGGTGCCAGAGCCCTCAAAGTTATTAAAATCTGTAGATGTTCAAATGCCTTATATAAAATTATGTAGTATTTGCATATACTATACTTGTATCCTCCCGTATACTTTAAATCATCTCTAGATTACTTTTAATATCTAATGTAAATACTATCTATGGTTCTTATAATGAGTTAGTTTTTATTTGTATTTTTATTGTCATGGTGTTATGTTTTATTTTTCTCCAAATATTTTAATATCTTGGTTGTTTGAATCCAAGGATTCAGAACCCATGGATACAGAGCACCAACTGTATATATACGTTTCTGGACTCTCTTCTGCTTCCAAGATCTATTTGTGTACTTATACGCCAATACTGTAATGTTTTGATTAATTATAAAATTAATATAATATTTTAATCATGTAGTATAAGTCTTATTACTTTGCTTTTCCTTTTAAAGAGTATTTTGGCTATGCAAAATCTTTCACCCTTTACACAGATTACAGAATCAGCTTTATACACATAAGCAAAAAGTCTATTGGGATTTTGATTAGGATTGAATTATATGTGTCAATAAATAAGGTGAGAATGGACTTCATAACAATAGTGGATCTTTTAATTCATAAACATGGTATATCTCCTCATTTAATTGTCTTATTTTATTCCTTTCAACAATATTTTGCAGATTTTAATAATCAAATAATTAAATTTCTCCAGTGAGAATGGCCTTTGTTAAAAAGTCCCAAAACAATAAATGTTGGTGTGGATGCAGAGAGATAGGCACACTCCTACACTGCTGGTGGGACTGCAAACTAGTACAACCTCTGTGGAAAGCAATATAGAAATACCTCAAAGAGATACAAGTAGATCTACCATTTGATCCAACAATCTCATTACTGGGCATCTACCCAAAAGAACAAAAGACACTCTATGAAAAAGACACCTGCACTCGAATGTTTTTAGAAGCACAATTCACAATTGCAAAGATGTGGAAACAATCCAAGTTCCCATCAATACATAAATGGATTAATAAAATGTGGTATATGTGTACCATGGAGTACTATTCAACTGTAAGAAACAATGGTGATATAGCACCTCTTGTTTTTCCTGAGTAGAGCTGGAACTCATTCTACTAAGTGAAGTATCCCAAGAATGGAAAAATAAGTACCACATGTACTCACCAGAAATTGGTATTAACTGATCAACACCTAAGTGGACATATAGGAATAACATTTATCAGGTGCCGGGCAGATGGTAGCGGGGAGGAAGGGATGGGTATATATACATATAATGAGTGCAATGCACACCCTTTGGGGAATGCACACGCTTAAAGCTCTGACTCTGGGGTAGGAAGAGGGGGAAAGGCAACACATGTAACCTAAACATTTGTACCCCCATAATATGCTGAAATAAAATAAAATAAATTTTACTTTGAGTTATTCCTTCATGTTTGACCTTTTTATGCTATCAAAATGTATTTTTAACAATTTTCATTGGCCAATTAGAAATTTTCGAAAACATAAATCATAGTAAAATATAAAACTTAAAAAAAATTGTTTTTAAAATTTAATTTCCAGATGCTTTTTACCTGTATGTACCAACAATTGAGTTTTGTATGTTGACCTTGTGATCTTTGACCTTGCCAAATTCATTTATTAATATTACTGGATTGTGTGGTACTATGCACAGGGTTTTCTAAACACACAACAATGTAATAAGCCACAAATGATGACAGATTTTCATTTTTTCTTTTCAATCTTTATACTTGTTATTTCTTTTTCTTGACTTATGCCTCTTGATGAGATTTAAAGTAAAATGTTTAATACAAACAGTGAGACATCACCCTGTTTTGTTCCTTACCGTAAGGGAGAAGTGCTCAACATTGTACCAAGTATGATGTTATCTATAAAATTCTAATGGGATGGCATTTGTCAGACTGAGGAATCTGGCTTTGTTTTCTGAGAGTATTTTTAATTTTTTTTTTTTTTTTTGCTATTCTCTTTTGTTTTTTTGTTTATAAACATGTATTGGTACTGAATTTTTCGGATATTTTTCTGTATCTATTGAGATAATGAAATATATTTTGTCTTTATTTTAATAATGTAATAGTACTCATTGTTTAATTTTCAAATGTTAAACTGACTTTGTATGCTTGGATTAAATCCATTTGTTTATAATATATTTTCCTTTGTGTATGCTGCTAGGTTCAGTCTGCTAATAGTTTGTTGATAAAATTTGCATCGATGTGCATGAGGGATATTGGTCTGTAGTTGTTATTTGTTTACTAATTCTTTTCATAATGCAATTATCTAGTAGTAGCATTAGAGGTATAATACCTAATAAATAAAATTGGAAAACACTTCTGCCTCTATTTTCTGAAAGAGTTTCACATAATTGGTATTATTTGTTGCTTAATATTTTGATTAAATTAACTAGCAAAACCATTTGGGCTTACAGTTTTCTTTATTGAAAAGTTTCTGATAATGAATTTAATTTTTCAATTAGCTGTGTGTCTATTTATATTTCCTCATGTGTATCCTGTGACAGTTTTGGTAAGTTTTTACTTCAAGAAATTTGTGATTTTAATTTGTTATTAAATGTATTGGCAAAACGTTTTCACAATATCTCTATCTTATATTTATTATTATATTTATCATTATTGTGAAACAACGATATAGTATGTGTCTTGATGGATTTTTAACTTTTTATTTTTATGTAACTACAGATTCATAAGAAGTTGCAAAAAAAATGTACAATTAGGTCCCATGTACTCTTTATTCATTTTTACTTAATTGTGATGTCTTTATAACTATCATAAAATAGAAAACAAAGAAATTGACATTAATACAATCCAAAGAGCTTATCAAACTTACTCGTTTCACACAGATGTTGTCCCAGGGGTGTGTCTGTGTGTGTGTGTGCATGCGCACCCATGTGAGTAATTTTATGCAATTTTATGAAGTATAGTTTTATGCAATCAGTTTTTAAAAAGTCTGTATATTCAGTAATGGTATCTCCTCTTTCATTTCTGATATTGGTAATTGGTAATTAGTATACTTTCCCTCTCTTTCTCTCTCCTTCAGCATTCTTGGTAGGATTTAACAATTTTATTAGTCTTTCAAAGTACCAACTTTAACATTGGTGATTTTCTCTATAGTTTTTAAAAAATTTTATTATTTCATTAGTATCTGCACTTAATTTGATTATTTCCATTCTTCTACTTACTTTGGCTCTACTTTTCTTTTTCTAGCTTTTTAAGGTGAAGCATTAATCATTGATAATAAAACTTTCATTTTTCAAATACAGGCACTAAAGAAATAAATTCCCCTTTAAGTAATGCTTAACTCCATCCTATACATTTTGATATGCTGTTTTGGTTAATTGCATTCAATTCACAATATTTTCTAAATCCCGCTGGTACTTCTTTTTTAACCCACCAGTAATTAATAATGCATTGGTATTGTTTAAATTCTGGTAATTTTCTATTCATATGATGTTTATTGATTTTTAAAATTGTTATCAGAGAATATACTCTGAAATTGAGATGTGGCTTTTATTGAACCTTATTCTATGTCATCTCATATGACTTATTTGGGTGAAAGTTCAGTGTGTCTTCGAAAAAACAGTATCTATTCTGTGTTTTGTTTTCTATAGCATTCTATAAATTTCAATTATGTGAAGGTGGCTGATAATATTATTCAGATCTCTTACATGTTGACAGACATTTTCGTACATTGTTTTTATATAATCACTAAGAGAATAATATTGATATTCCAAACTATGATTATATATTTGCCTAGTCCTTACTTCAGTTCTGTCAATTTTTTTCATATAATTTAAAGCTCTCTTATTAGGTATATACACATTCAAGATTGTTACAGCCTTTGATGTCCTGACCCATTTATCTGACATTAACACATATATATTTGGGATTGTTATGTATTATTCTGAATTGATCCTTGGAAATGTCCCTTTTCATTTCTACTAGCTTTGTTATCCTTAGTGTTTCCATACTTTTCTTGTTGCAACTTTTAAATTTTACCGTCTTTGTCATTGTATTTTAAAAGTGTTGTTTAAAAAACATACATTCGATTTTCCTTCTTTAAAAAATCCACCCTACCACACTCTTTCTTTTAATTGGAGAGTTTATTTTTTATTTATTATTTCAGAATATTACAGAGGTACAAATGCATTGTTTACATAAATTGCTTTTGTACCGTTTGAGTCAAATTTGTAAGTGTGCCCATCCCCTAGATAGTGTGCATTGTACAGGTTAGGTGTGAATTTACCTATCCCCTCCTTCCCCTCTCACCTACTGGGTTTCTGATGAATGTTATTTCCATATGTGCACATAGGTGTTGACTGATTAGTTCCAATTCAGTGGTGAGTTCATGTGGTGTTTGTTTTACCATTCTTGTGATACTTCTATTAGAAGATGGTCTCAGTTCCATCCAGGTTAATATAAGAGTTCACCATCGATTTTTTTTTTATTGGGGGAAAACTACAAAGCATTTACAGTACAATGTTTACAGTCACAATTTGTACTGAGCTGATTTCCCAAAATATATTACCACTCAAGTTGACTTATCTTGTTACATTCAAAAACCTACTCTGTCAAAG
>CAUYRT010087445.1:0-24377 GCA_963574885.1 Lepilemur ruficaudatus | reverse complement strand
AACATATTAAGAGTGAAGTTCTTCATAATTCATACCAGAGGCATGAAAAATGTTTTGTTTCAGGCTTTTATGAGTAACATATGGTAGGATGCAATAATAGTACAATATCTTCAAAGTGGCAGGTAGAAATGTATAATACTTTGAAAATGCATACATAATAAATGATTGAATCTGCTTTAAAAAAAATGGAATTAAATGATCAACACTTATGTGTACATATGGCAGTAAAATTCAATAGAAATCAAGCAGGTAGGAGGAGGGAGAAGGAGATGGGTAAATTCACACCTAACCGGTACAATGCACATTGTGTGGGTGATGGACACACTTATTACTTTGACTCAGACTGTACAAAAGTAATTCATGTAACCAAAATGTTTGTACCCTCATGATATTCTGAAATTAAAAAAGATAGCATTTTCTACTTTATTGCATTTACCTTTATACATAAAAGACGTAAAGATGAAAAATAATAAGATAGTAGAAGGGAAACACACTGTTTCAAAGACGTTTCCAAGAATCAGAAAATGGATCTTGAGCTGCCAGAAACTACCATTAATTTTTTTCATTAGAGAACACAATTTCTCATGCTATATCTAGGGCTTTGTGATTTAGGGAAATCACATCACAATTTTCTGTTACAACATAAAAATCCTTAATAGCTTAAATAAAGGAATACTCTTTGGGGTAGGATCAATGCATTTCTTTTGACTTTTTATGTTCTCTTAAAGAGGCTATAGCTACAAGGGAGGAGGTGAAGGAACCATAAATCATAGACGTTGAAATACTGAAAGCTGTGAACATAAATGTTTCGATAACTACCAAGTGGTATCAAATTTTGCTGTGAAATTCCACAGTGAAATATAATCCTTTAGTATGAAGAAAGAAGTCTCGGAGTGAGGAACAGTTAAAGGTGGTCAGCTTGGCTTTTATATTTTGAAGAGTGAGCAAAATCTTAAGGCTGTTGTGTGTCAGTCAGTCCAGAAACAGCAAGGGAATGGCCGTTTCATGCCAGTAGGTTGTTTGTCCTTTGTTTCCACTTTATTCCTTTCTTCTTGTTCAGTGTATATATGTTATATAGCTGTTACATATACAGAGGACTTTTTGACATCAAAGATTCCAGTTCTGCTGCTTGGATAATCTGGAAGATTATACCGACCATAACATAGCAGGCACATACCAGACACTTGACCCCTAAAAGGGAGTCACTGGCCATGGCATATTTAAACACAGTCAGAAGTGAAGTTAACAGCCAGCATGTTTTTGAACAAATGTGCATTGTTGTCACAATTGAAACCACATGCTGAGTAATATAACATAGGTGCAACCTAACTGAGAATGTGTGGACAGTTAGAACCATGAATGTATTATTATTATTTTTTTTATTTATACTATGTCTGTGAGTCTTGGGGCCCCCTCACTCTGTTTTCTTAGTGGAAGTCAGCAACACAAGCCCAGCTGCATGGATGGAGCTGGGCACTAAAGGACTAGATTCTCTCTAGCTGCTGGCACTATGGAAAAATTTCAGTGGCTTTAGCAATCACCTAAGGATCTGATCTTCTGAAACCATGTCAAACTTGAACTTATCTAAGGGGCTACACAACAGCCAGCTGAGTTAGACATCTCTGAATGTAAAACTATTTCAATGGCTGTTTATTACCTTATAGAAAATTTAGCCATAGACAATAATATGAAGAGATATTGAGCAAGCTAAATGTTTCAAGCTTCATTAGTTTGAAATAACACATGTTTATTCTTCTGAGCTCCAATTTTTCAGCTCTAGTGCATCCATTTTTTTTTTGTTTGTTTATAAGCGAGCTAAATTAAGACAGGTTAGATATGTTGAATTTTCTCTGCAAGCAGATGAGAATGATGAAATAATGATTTATTTGTGAATTCTTTATGCAGTAACAGCTGGAGTGGTCTGGAGATCCCATTGGTAATTTCCTTCTCCTTCTGTTCTATATCTTTACTTGCAGCCAGTGATAGAAAGCTTCAGGGCAATGAGGACGAGAGAACACAGGGAGTGTCTTCTGTTTGTTGGCAGCATGCCTCTCCATTTGGAAGGAGCATGGGGTCTGTGGGAAGAGTGTAAACTCCTGCTTGGGAAAGGAACCAAAGGTACCACTTGCTCCCATTCAGTATATTTTCTTCTTACACATTTCTGGGATTACCACTTTTTCTAGGTAAAAAGAAAGGCTAAAGTTAAATAGCCAGCCTCCCTGGTAGTAGAATGCCCTGACTTCATTTCACACCCACATCCTATTTCACCATGGATAATATTTACAGTGCACTTTAAATCTTGTATTAATACCAGGGAACCTTCTCTTGCTTTCTGGATATTCATTTATTTATTTATTCAGCATATATTTAAGCACCTACTTTGTGTATAATAAGTGCTAGTTTTTTGTGGGGAGATGAGCAATTAATATACATGGCACTTTTCTTCACGTCTTTTCATTTAGAGGTGAAAAAAAACACACACTCATAAGAATAAATTATGCACCAAAAAATGAAAATTCACAAAGCAGCATTAGATAAATAAAATAGAAAATAAGTTATGTGAATTCAGAGACAAAGGGGAGTTGGCATTTCACTTTAGACAGAAATTATTCTTGATTAGAGGGATTGTGCTGTGTCTTAGTGTCTCTGTAGAGGTTGGATGGGAAGAGAAGACTGAGGTTCTTTCCAAGATTGTGGAGTGATGGTAGCCAAACTGCAGAGGCAAAAAGAACATTGCACAGTCAGGGAAGTGTGAGTAGACTATTTCACCAAGGGAAATACCTACTTATTCTTTAATTTCAGCAAGTATTTTTTGAGTTTCTACTGCTCTATGCAAAGTGCTTGAGATACAAAAATGAAAAAGATGGACAAGGTCTTAGCTATCAAAGAGGTTCCAGTCTGGTAGATTATGTGGACAATAAACATGGGAACTCACATTTAAGAAATAGTGATAAATTGGGCAGGAATTATTAGAAAACATATAGGGTTATATGAGTAAGAAAAAAACTGGAAAATAAAAGAACTTTATATGTGTATTATAGCCCAGATGAGGCAATGTAATGTTGTTTAGTCAATCAGTTGACCTAGGTTCAAATTCTGGCTCTGTCATGTGTTGGCTATGGGACTTGGTAAGTTACCAAACCTTTCTGAGCATGTTTTCTACCTTGTTAAGTGGTAATAATACTATCTAGCTCATAGGATTGCCATAAAAATGGAATTAAATAACATCAATTATTGTTTAAAAAAAAAACCCAGTATGCATAATTTTTGGCACATAGAAGATAATAAACATTAAAACCCATCCTTCATCCATGCCAAAGTGCCAGGGAAGTAAGGAGATATTACTTTTCCTTTTAGAAAAAGACTCTGAAATCTCTATAATGAATGTGAGTTCATATGGTAGGTTAAAGAATTACAAATTGGCCTTTCATCACTAACTTTATTTTCCCTGTTGCTGGATTTTTGTTCCCTGGTGGTGGATTTGCTAACAGACCAGTCTTAGTCAAGAGTCATAGCATCTGAACACTCACCTCACAGAGGCCATACAAATACTTATGTATTTGTCTTCTCTACTATTATTTTTGCTTTTTTGGGGGTGAATATAAGACATTTCTGTTTAATGATTGGAGAGTAGGAGCTAATTCAGCAGGAGCAATTTTTGCTTTGATCATAGTAATAACAACATATAAAAACCTCTATTCACAGAAGTTTTTTCTTTGATTCAGAGTCACTGAAGTAAGTTCAACTTACTAGGATCCTTCAGTGTTCTCTCTCTCCTAGTCAAAGTGGGATTGGTGGGTAGTGTTCAGAACAGGACATAGTTTCTGATGCACTTGGAGAATAACTTTATCTGTGAAGGTAAAGTTTGTATTTTCCTATGTGGATATTCATGATGCCATTATTTTCCTTTGGTGGTATCTGACAGGAAGTTACTGCATCTTGGCAAATATGGTTCTGCTGTTTGTTGGAGATACCAAGAAATTGGAGAGGCAATTTCATAAAATAGTGAGGGATTAAGCTAAAGAGGAATTTAACTTCAAGAACTCATGGACCTGGGAGAATGTATTATGGTTTCCAACTGGTCTGGACTATAGTTCTCAAATGGAATGTCAAAAGTCAAAATACTAAATCAACAAAATATTATCAGATCCATTTTATTTATGTCAAAAGAAACTCTTATCTGTCCTTTGCACAATAAGATTTTAGTCTTTGCTGGTGACTTAAATACTGTTTTGATTTAGTTCATATGTAGGCATGATACCTCCTCCTTCCACAAAGGATTTAAGGTGGGCAATAACCATAGATTTGTTAGGCTGGTACCCAGGAAAAGACCACTCAGAACTTCCAACATATTTTTGTGACACTGGATATCAAGCATTAGTCATATTCTTACGTTTAGTCCTCGTGCTTTTATTTTTATAGCTTTCCTCAATGATTTCCAGCTGTTTCTTGTACCCTGGCCTATTCTCTTGGCCTTTCCATTCAATGTGGTCACTAACCACGATCACTGGGCTCAGCAAAGGCTTTGTTCTGAGGAAATGAGAAGTGCTCTGAAGTGGACATTGACACTAGCCTGAAATGGAAAAGAACAGGCTGCTGTTCTTGCTTAACCAAAATGAAGTAAAACAACAAAATCAATGGTAGAAAATAAATGTGGATGAAATATTTCACTTCTAAAAGCTCATACTTAATCTGACCAATAATATCCATAATAATTATACCACTGAAATCCAAATCCTAAAACAAAATATACACTAAAGTATTTTAAAATAACTACGTGACAAGAAATAGATACAATTTTCCATCAGTAATTGAAAATGTTTCACCAGGACTCAATCCTGAATTAGGCACATGTTAATTTCCAGTGACTACCTGATCTGATTGTATCAGTTCAAAATGACTGACGAAGCTTATTCATTTGAACACATATCCCTCTCAATCACAGAAATATTAAAATGAGAATTAGATAATGATAATGAGATAAACATGTAATGAGAAGAATGGGAGGGAGTTTCTTGAACAAACAAAATTATTTTAACAAGTATCCAGAACACAGGAAGATGGAGGAGTGATGATTAGGAAAACAGAATGGAGGAAGACAATTCAACGTAGAAGACAAGTAGAGGGGCTGTAGCTCATCTCTGTATTTCTAAGTACAGTGATGTGCTACATAATGATGTTTTAGGTCAATGATGGACCACATGCATGATGTTAGTCCCATAAGATTATGATATCATATTTTTACCATATCTTTTTTGTTTCAATATACAAATACTTACCATTGCATTACAGTTGTCTACTGTATTCAGTACAGTAACATGATGTGCACGTGTGTGGCCTAGGAGCAATAGGCTATACCATCTAGGTTAGTGTAAGTACACTCTATGATGTTCACATGATGAAATCATCTAGTGAAGATTTCTCAGAACATGACCCTCTCATTAAGGGATGCATGATTATAGGACATACATAGCTTCTGTCTCCTGTGATTCCTTCTTTTTCACCTCTTCACAATCAATAAATAACTCATGCTTACTGATTTTATCTCCTACATATCAAGCTGGAATTGTCCTCAACACCTGAATTTCTCCTCCCTTCTATCATTCCATTACCTGCCTTAGTTCACAGTCACTGTCTGTAGTTCTGACTATTGCTGCAGCTTCTATCTGGGCCCTTTACCTCCAGGTTTAGCTCTATACTAATCTTTCTAAAATGTAGATCTTGCTAACTAAACCATTCCCCTAATTAGCTTCCCATGGCTTTCAGAATAAGCAGTTTAACAGAGAATGTAGTCATCATGGTCTTCCTCTTTACTCTATGTCATTAACTCCAACCCACTTGCCTTCTGCCATCACTGTCCATACTATCTATGCTCCAGAAGTGTTGAGCTTGTCCTTCCCTAAAATACCGTGCAGCTTCACGTCTCACTGCTTTTGTTCATGCCACTCATTTGGATTACAATGTCCTTTCCTGGGACACTCCCCCGTCTCCATGACTTCTTTTCCTAAGAAATTTAAGTATATCTTTCAAACTACTCTAATACTTAGCGGTCACCTTCTTTGTGAAATTTTGCCTGCTTGCACATGCTTCTATTATAGCAGATATCAAATTGCATATGCTTATTTGTTTTATATGTCCATTTCTCTTATTAGACTGTGAGCTCTTAGAGCAGAATTGTGTATTTGTGGCTGTAAGGCCCAAGTATTTTTTTTTTAAAATCAAATTTAGAAAACTTTCAACTATCATTTTTTAAAATAGTTTTTATGTCCCCTCCCTTTACAGAGACTCTGATGACACCTATATAAAACCACTTGAAGTTAACCCACAGTTTATTGATATTATGTTTTATTTATTTTATTCTGTTTTATTCTGTGTTTCATTTTAGATATTTTCTATTGTTACATTTTGAAGTTCACTCATTTTTTGTTTTGCAAAATTCTGTATTTAATTAATCTCGTTCAGTACGTTTTTTATCTTGGCTATTGAGGTTGGCATCTCTAGAAGTTTAATTTGTATCTTTAAAAAAAATATATTCCATGTTTCCACTTAACTTTTTGCATGTATGGAATGCATTTGTAATGGCTTTAATGTTATTGTCTGCTGATTCCAATATCTCTGTCAATATTGGTTTGGTTTCAATTGATGATGTTTTTTTCCTTATTGTGGATTGTATTGTCCTGCATCCTTTGATGCCTGTTAATTAATAATTTTTTATTATATGTCAAACTTTGTGGATTTTTACTTTATTGGGTGTTGGATATTTTTCTATTAATATAAATAGTCTTGAACTTTGTTTTGGGATGCAGTTAAACTCTTGGAGCAGTTTGATACTTTGGAGTCTCACTTTTAAGATTTGTTAGGTAAGACCAGAGTAGCATTTAGTCTGGGACAATTTTGTCCTACTACTAAGTCAAGATTCTTCTGAGCACTCTACCAATTCCTATGAATTATGAGTTTTGTATTCTGGCTGTTGGAAACAGGCACTTTTCCTGGCCCTGAGTGAGTGCTGTATAATTGTCTTAGTCAGTTTTGGCTGCTATAACAAAGTACCGTAGACTGGGTGGCTTATAAACAATAGACATTTACTTTCCACAGTTCTGAGAGTTCTATAGCTTGGAAGTCTGAGATCAGGGTGCCAGCATGGTTGGATTCTGCTGAGGGCCCTATTCTGGATTGCAGACTCCTAACTTCTTATGTCCTTACATAGTAAAAAGAGAGTGAGCTAGCTCTTTGGCCGCTTTTTACGAGGGCTCTAATCCCATTCATGAGAACTCCACCCTCATGACCTAATTACCTCCCAAAGCCCCACCTCCAAATACCATTACATTGGGGATTTGATTTTAACATACAATAATTTTGGGAGGGACACCTTCAGTCCATAACAGTACTGTTCTCTCTAATCCTTTGGGTAGTTCTTTTCTTGGACTTAAATAGTTTGGAACCCCTCTACAGATATTTGTAATTCTCTCCATACGCAGTTGTCCTTTTTCCAGTATTCTGTTTTGTGACCTCTAGCTACCTTGGTCTCCTTAGACTTTCAGCTTCATCATTTCAGCTCAAAAAAATCTTGGCTTTGCTTGGGTACCTGTCTTGTGTTGCTGACTGTAAACTCTCAAGGCAATAAGTTCTGGCAATTGTAGAACTCACTTCATTTTGTTTTCCATCTGCTAAGGATCACTGTCCTGTTGCCTGGTGAAATGTCTTGAAAACTATTGTTCCACATATTTTGTTCAAGTTTTTTGTTGTTTCACATGGAAGAGTAAATCTAGGCCTTGTTACCTCATTGTGGCTGGAAGCAGAAATCCTCCTGTGTTTCTTACCAAATGGTTACAAACAAGAAATCACTACTATAATCTTTAGGATCAAAAATCCAAGATGATTTAAAACAGAAAGCACCAGGCCCAGATGGGTTCACTGGTAAATTCTGCTACCATTTAAAGGAGAAATTACACTGATTCTCTGTAATCTCTCTTATAAGATTGAATCATAGGGAGTACTTCCTAACTCATTGTGTAAGGCCAGAATTCGATTTACTGTGGCCGAATTCTCTCATCACCAAATAAAAGTAATAATGATTAGAACTCAAAACCATAATAAAACAGAAAAATAATGTATGCATTGCTTTTTAGAACTGTTAAAATTTTGTGTTGCTGATCATCAATTACTCTACAAAATATTGGATGACAGGGACATAAACTAAATTTTTTATTGACTAATACAATTAGGGTACAGGATGATAATGTTTAGTTTGTTTTGTGCTTGAATTTGTATTACTAAAATCATTTTATGGTCTATAATTTTGTGATACAAATGAATCATGCTTCTGAATAGCAATTAGCTTTTTTTTACACCAAACATCTCTATTATCATATAAAATATCCACTACGGGCACCAGAATTTTTCTAGCAGTTTTAACCTACACTATATAGCTAGGACTATAATATCTAGAAGACATTAATTCAGAACTTTAGAAATGTGTCTCAATCTGAGAAGATTAATTTGAGAATGACTGAAGTCACATTGGAGAATTAAATGATACCAATTAAAATTAATTTAAGCAGAGAAATTCTGACTTTAATTTCTAATTTTTCCTCACCCAGAATAAATAAAAATATTGGCAAGATGTGTTCTGATTCTGTTGATCTTATTCTGTTTCCATCCTGTTTTCTATTGAGATAGTCCATTCTTTGTGTGAGCTATTGATTATTAATAATGACTTAAGAAAAAATTAAGATAATTTAAAAATAATGCCTTGATTTTCTTTTACTTCTTTGATACATTGTATTTGAAAGGGATATCTTTGAAATTGCTCAAAGTTGATATGAATTAAAGAATATTTGTCAATAATTTATTTATTCCATGCATAATATATCATCCATAATGTCCCTGCCATTAAACATTTAATTAATACATATTTTTTGTCCTCATTTATGTGGACAGTGTTGTTTTCAGAGGTCATTGATTATATTTCTGGGACGTTATGAAATTAAAATAATAATAATAATAATATATAATTAAATGACCATAAAATTCAGAGAGAATAATAGATAATCTAATTTTACAAAACCTATTTCCCATTTTACATTATTTTAAGTTATTTTATTGTTAGATATATTTTTTTCAACTGATATTAAAAGGCCTGGAGTTAGTATATCTCTCCATTCAGATTATCAGTTAAGGAAGTAGTCAAGCTTAGAGCTTAGTATTAAACACTTCTGTATAAGTAGTTTGGTGGAAAGCAAATGACACTACTTGTGCAAACTATGAGTCTTTGAGAAAACAGATTTGGATTGTATATTTTGGAAAACGTGACATAATAAACAATGTCTGTAACTAGTGATTTAGATAAACTGAATGATATAGGACAGTTTATTTCAAATCATCTTAAGATGGAAAAACAGGATAATCATATTGACTTTTAGAGAGGGAAGATGGATGGTAACTTGCTTTGGGTTTGGCAAGTCATTTGGTGATGTCTCTTAGAGCAGGAGCTCTTAAACCTTATTGTGCCTAAGACTCAGTTGGGAGCTTTTAAAAATGCTAATTACCAGGCTCTAACTCAGAGATTATTTTGCAATATGTCTTAGGTAGCACCTGGGATTATTGTTTGTAGGAACACCTTGAATGAGTCTAATGTAGGTGGTTTGTAGACTTCACTTTCTGAAACAGTGTCTTATAAATAAATCTCCTGTTAGCTTTTGTATTCTTTCTTCCTTGTTAAGATGTGTAGCAAAAAACATTTTATTATTTGGTCAGACTCACTGTTTATTACTTTCCATTAATAATTGATATAGTAAAGATGATATTTAAAGATATATGTATCTGGTGTGCTAAACTGGAGAGCTTAGGCGCAGCAGAAAGAGAATAAACAGAAAGTAACAATTTGACATTATATTTTTTCTCCAGGATTTCATATAACTTAATATTAATTATTTTAAATTTGTACTTATCAAAGTTTTTGCTTTGTTTTGTCTCTTCAATACCCAGTGCTCAACATAATCTATCAACCATCAGCTGAAGATAACAACTTATACATTAAGATAGTGTTATAATCATATCTTTGTTTTATTCATTTCAGACATTATTAGTACTTTTTGATAACCATGATAGGTTGTTTTCCTTTTATAGTATGCTTTTACCAGTGTGGCTAATTTTTATTAAACATAAGGACTTTGGGCCATTAGAAACATCGTGATACTGTGTGTGAGTGAGGGTGTGTGGGTATGTGTGTGTGATGAGAGCTCCATTCTAGAGAGGGAAGAGAATGACTGACCTGAGTGGGGGAGTGGAAGGAAGGTAGTAGATAGGGAAAAAGAAATGGGGATAAGGAAGATAGGAAGAAATTAGAAACAAACAAAAAAGAAGAGAGATGGAAAAGAAAGGAATAGTTTGCTTTGGTTAATGCAAAGGTTTAGAACAGTTGGATATTTTAAAGTTAAATTTGGTGGCTCAGTTGTGTGGAGTATTCACAAACGGATGTCTGAGAATGAGCCATATGACAGCATTTTCCTCTGGACTGACACAGTCATGTAATCTGAAGGGTAGGTCTTTAAGGTCCATTTGCCATTTGCCACAGAAACATTCCAATGACTTGAGAGGGAAAAAGCCAGATACTCTCATCAAAGGGCAGCACTTTTATTCATTCACTTTTATTCACTTTTAGTCATTCTTTGGCACTTGTGGTGGTCGTGTATGTGTGTGTGTGTATGTGTGTGTCTATGTGTGTCTGTGTCTGTGCCTGTGGTGGGGGCATAAGGAAACAGAGGGAAGAGAGTATATGGCAGGACAACTGGCTGTCTGGGAATCAATCTTATGGGTGCTATGATATCTTGGTTATATCATTTCAGATGCAGAATCTGGCCTCCAGATTTTTAAGCCTAAATCTCAAGACCAATGTATATTGATGTTTCCTTATTGTAAAGCAGACTACCAATTTATTTTGGAGTACATCTCTCTCCAGTGACTGAAATTGGGAAAGGCTTTGAACATCAGGATAACTACTGTGTGTCTTACATAATTGGGAACTAATAAATATTTTTTGATAGAATTATTTCTTATTGTTTGTTCCTTTTTCATAGTATTCTGACTTTTAAAAAACAAAAATGCTGAGTCTTTGAGAATATGAAAAACAAAATTTATCTATTGCTAAAGGCCCTGTTTGAATTTTTTCTCCATTAGCAGAATTATAGTAGGAATATATTTCACTTTATATGTAGATGACATATGATAATAACTTTTTTCTAGTCTTACCAATGCCCATTAGGTTGGACTAAGCTGTAACCATATCATACTTAGTGTTTCAAAGTTTAGTAATAACTTCCATATCTGTAAATCTAATAATAAGAATTTCATGTGTCTTGCTTTTGGTTGAAGTAATTTGGCATTAACTTATAATAACAGGTGACAATTTGTCAGTATTTAAATAGCAACTGTTGTTAGACTCTCTTCCACTTAGAAGAGCTCAGTTTACACCTAGTGCACGCATATATGTAACAACTTATCAACAGGGAGGTGGGTACAGGATCTCTTTTCCTGATTTTTTGTTTTTGGTGGTGGAAAGGTATGTTAATGTAATACTACTGTAAGATAATTCTAAGGGGTTGGATATTTTTCTTTCCAGTTAATTTTTCAGTGAAAATATTTATTTTAATTAGAATAAACTGTTATATGGGACAGTATTTCTGGGCCCACCTCAGACCTTCTGATTCAGAGTCTCTGAAGGATAAGGCATAGCATTCTGCATTTTAAAATATCTCCCTGGTAATTCTAATGATCAGTCAGGGTTGGAAACTATGAGTTTGGTACATGGCGAAAGAAAGTTATTGAAAAGTTCCCATGGCCATAAACCCAGAACCTGGGTTATCTCTGGTGGCTACTATGGGTTTCAGTCCTGGCCCAGTTAGACCTTTAGTCTATTTCTGTCTGGATTCTTGAGAAACCTACTCTGACCCCTAGGTAGTAAACATTGGTATGTTTTGGCAAGAGTCTTTCAGGGAATAGTGTGTGTGTGTGTGTGTGTGTGTGTGTGTGTGTGTGTGTGTGTGTATGGAACCAAATCCATGCTCCACAGGGCTCCAGGTTTTCTAAAATGACCCCAGCTTCCATCAGAACAGATCATAGTTAGACCATGATGTTGTTGGCTGGTATGGTTGCTATGTATGCCAAAGCTTCATACTGCTTCCCTGGATAGCTGGATCCCTGGAAAAAGTAGATTGACTATATACCAGGAAATTCCAGAATAGAGAATAGAGAAAACTGAGTCTTTGGGGTAAATTTATGCAAAATTTATGAAAAACTTTGTATCTCATGTGATTTGTGCTTTAGAATAAAGAATGACTAAAAGTCAAGAAAATAGACAATGGTTGTATAAAGACTGCTTTGAGATAGTGATAAATAAAAAACAAACATGGGGGAAAAGCATTAAGTAAAACTGGTACCTTTGGGCCTTAAATCTTACATTGATGAAAAGTCATAAAAATAGTTATAAATTGGCTGTTTTGTGTATTAAGTAGTCATTACCAGATTACGGAAATTAAGTAAGGCAATGAATGTCCTTAAACATAGCGATGAAGATTGACACAAACCTTGGGTTTAAGATTTAAATTGGACATGGAATGGTTGTGAACCACATTTGGGGAAATGACTAATAAAAGTTTAAGAAATTTATTAGTATCTGACATGAAGCCAGAAATCTGTCCCTTAATTTTGGTCCTGGGTAATAGTAGATGTGTTTTATTTATCCCATTTAATCTGAATCACATGGAAAAGGTATTTTAGGAAAATACTTAAAAATTTTATTTACCATTTCTGAATGTTCATATATATATAAAATGTGGGCTCCACTAACTTATTGAGGCTTGGAAAAAGCCATATATGTGTGTATAAAGAGCTTCCTCAACTTACTAAAATGTAATTTTTATCTTTTGGCTACTTGCCAAAAATAAGCCCATTAGCTGGGTGTGGGCGAGGCAAGAGTTTGAGGTTGCAGTGAGCTACAGTGATGCCACTGCATTCTACCTGGGGTGCAAAAGGGATATTCTGTCTCAAAAAAAAATGAATAAATGAATAAAATAAATAAAAATAAGCCCATTTCTATAAGCATCAACGTAACTTAATCTAAAATCATATGAAATAACAAGATATTTTAAGATTGGAAATGGAGGAGCCAAGAAGGGTGAAAGGAGAATTTAGAATTACTCAGGAGGAAGGAGAAGGTAGACAAAAAGATACCTTTAAGTCATTTGGCAGTGACCAGGTACCACACCATGGGAAGAAAGACTAAGGGTCACAGTCGAATTGAGGAAAAACTAGAGAGAAGTGGAGCTCTGAGCACCAAGCAGATAGGGGAGTGAAGTGTGGAAGGACTAAGGCCACTTCCAAGCTACTGTTGACTTGATTTTGTTGTTTGACAGGAGAAATGGGGAAGTCCATGGAACAACATGCTGATTGGGGTGGAGTGTACTGGAGGTTTCTAATTTATATTAAATAAAAAATGTCACGTGACACTCCTAAAAAATCTGAACACATAAGCTAATAATAATAAGCAAAGTATAAATCCATGGATTAACATAAAAGTTCAAATGACAGTAAGATGTTAAGACAAAAGAGTGTATTTAAATTCAAATATGGACCCCATATGACTCTAGTACTTTCATAAGAAAAAATAGAGTGCTTTTATGAGTATTTTCGTTTCTACCATATATGACAGGAAGAGAACAGACTTGAGATTTTGATTCTAGACCAGAGCTCAGTAGAGTGGTTAATAGAACTTTCAAAACTGAAAAAGCTATGTTTCTTCAAGCAGTCATAATTTCTGGTTCATTGACTTAAGAGATATTTTTTTCTGGCAACTGAAAATTTCTTTTATTTATTTAGGCACCTGTGTGAAATCACTTTTCTCTTGAAAGAAAGAAAGACCTTCCAGGATAGTGTGTAGAAGAGAGTTCTTTTAAAGGAAGTATAGACTTCACTAGTCTATGTATGTTTTCATGTCAATTTTAAAAAATGAGAAATCAAAGAGATTGTATGCTTGCTGTTTATTGTGTTAAAAAGGAACTTTTATCTCTTGCCGATTTTCAAAGATGAATAGCAGAGCTATAGATGAACTGGTAGTCGAGTCCAGGGCTTGGATCTAGTAATCTTTAATATGGTACAGAGTAAGTGTCTTAGCTTTGTTAACTTACGAATTCCACCTGGAATGAGGTCACAGGGTTGCCTTGAATTTGCCTGGTATTATAACTTTAAAATGTCTTCATAGCTTCATAGGATTTTTAGGTGTAGATTGAACATGAAATTTAACTTAGTCTAAATATTGCAGATGTAAATTGCATTCAATTTTGGTTGAAGCCCTAGAAATATTTGAATGAGATAGAAGGCATAGAGTGAACTCTCTGGCTTAGATCTCTCTGGCTTTCTGGTAACATCTGGGGAACAATTTAAAAGCAGGTGCTTATCATTCTCATTTTCAGAATGACAACCTACACATAAAAGCTAATTAAATCCTCTTTGTTATATGAAATACAAATATCTTAAATCCAATAGGTTAAAAAAAGACTTCCTATTTTGAACCCAATAATTTTGACAAATTGTCTGAGCCTTGTTTTCCAGGGAAATGATACATTTATCCATGATCCAAAAGGAAATCTGTTCCTTTCATTTTCAACGTGTGGTACAAATGTGTTTAGAGTGTGTGTTTTGTATTTATTTTTGAGAATGCTTATTACCGTGCCAATGGGTATGCCTTATTTCAAATATGGGTGTTTCAGCAAAAGATGTTTAAATTATACTTCCATTCTGTGGCAAGTAAAATTGTTTTTGAGTGTCAAAATAAATAAATATAACAGTTTGACTGATATCTCCCAACTAGAATCTAACCTGAAGAACCTTAACATAGACATACACACACACACAAAAACCTAGCATGTTTTTTGGCAAGTATTATAGGAAAGAATTACCTAATACACATAAAGTATAGCCTTACTCAGACAGTTTATAGGATATGAAGGACATTTGGTGAGTGATAATCTCAAATCGGGGAAAAATATCTTGAACAGGATGGGGATAGGTCACTGAAGATAGAATTTTTTTTAAACATTGGGATCATTTTTATGGAATGGTCACTTCTAGTTGTACTCAACATGTATGTTCCCCTCTGCTGGTAGGCTTTATATACAAATATTATTAAACAAGAGAAATAAGTGGCCTTTACATTATTATCAGTATAATTAGTTCTCTAATATTCATCTGTAGATTATTTACTTGGGTATAATCTATGGCCATTTTTCACTTCTGGATGGAATTGGTCCCAGCAATTGCTCAGTGTGACCCCTGGCCACTCCAACCTACTCAGAATATATTGTAAATTATATTGGATAGATTATTACCAGTTCTTTATCCTTGTGGTCCCTTCAAGACTATGCAAGCACAAGACTCTACCAATATAAAGACTTTTTTTTTTTTACTTAGGTTAGCAGGACTTACAATTAGAACTGTCAGAAAATTAATTTCCTTAGCAATTTCTTCTAATTTAATTCATGTATGGTTGCCATAATTAGGTAGGTTTGGGTTCAGTTATTGAAAGCAAAAGGCACAGAAACCTAACTGAGCTCTGCCTCCATCTTGGCAAATTGGAGTGACAGTTAGTCTTCAGCCTTAGAGAGTGTTAGCATAGAAGGGGTGTGCGTGTGTGTGTGTGTGTAGGTGCTAAAACTCAGGGCTTAATTCTACTTCTCCAGCAAAAAATGTCCCGTTTCTTTTTGATCACTGGTTATTGCCAATACTTTATAAGACAGTCATGATGGGTGCAAATTTACAGGAGAAAATAGACACTATTTTCCAAAGTCATTGTAGACATGATGTGAGGATTGTTTTCTCTTTTGACTGAGATACTGGGCATCAGAAGCATGCAAACAAAGAAATTGTTCTAAAATAATTTTTCAGTGATAACCACAATAATAATAAAGTACATTTTGAAGTATGTGCTGATGACATGATCCCCCTGACTTTATGATGAACTGTTACTGTTAAATATATGTGTATGTGTGTATGCACATATTTATTAATTCATTCAATGGAATGTAAATCAAAAAAATGCATTTGGAAGATGTTGGAGAGAAGTCATATTTTTTAAATTGTTGATGTTGTTTGGAGTTGATGTCTAAACTCTGCCTATCTGATGATTTTAAATAGATTAAGTTCTGGAAATTCTGGGTAAATGATCTTCAACTATACAGTATTTGACACTAGAGTGGGTAGCATCCAGTTACTGTTAGGTAATTTGTGTTTTATTCTCAGATCCAGAACTTCTTTCTGAATAGCATTAAGTCTCCTTTGGTGGCCAGTGTGTGAACAGTTCTAGATATTCCTCAGTTTCTGTGTATTTTAGGGAGTTCATCTTGTGTAAATGGCTCTTGGTCACTCATCTCATGCCTTTGCTTCTTACTTTGTAGAGTTAATTAAGTTTCTCAATACTTCCTCTTGCGAGTCACTGTGAGATAATCCCTAAAAGAAAGACCTTGTCCATTGAACATTTGGAAAGATGTTTTGAGGTTAGGTAAATGTAGAGACAATAAAATATATTCTGTTCTTTACCTATAATCACAATAATTTTATACTGGGAAGCTTTTGTCTTATGAATGTGATCATTCAATATCAGCAATTAGTAGCTATGTGCTGCTGGCTGTCTGCTACTTGGTAAGATATATGGTTAGGGGAGTATATTATATCACTGCATTCAATTAGCCATCTTCCAGTGTCTTAAGTGCATCCTGAGAGACCATGAGAGAAAGTGTAGAGATTTTGGGACAAACTATAATTATAACTATAAAAACAAAAATTTAATGCAGTGGAAAGATTGGATAAACACAATCTGAAAACGTGTGTTCGATTTCCATGTTTGTGTTTAACTAGCTTGGGCCAGGGTAAGTCACTTAACCTCTGTAATTTTTTTTCTCAGGTGTGCAACTAAAGGGTCGGGTTTAGATAGCCTCTAGGAGGTTCTAGGTTCTTCTAGTTCTAATATTCTATTGTTCTATATTACTAAATACCAAATTATCATTTAGTTGGCTTTTTGACAGTTATTTAAATACTAAAAAGTCTTATGCAAGGAAAGTAATAGCCTAGGATATTGGCTGATTTGTTACTCAAATAATCAGCTGTAGAATTGTGCAGGATTTTGTTTTGGGGCTTGTATTAGGGTTCTTAGGAGAAACAGAACAATTGATCACTCATCTCATGCCTTTGACATGAGATGAAATGTAGACATACACACACATACAGATGCATACATATGCACTGCATATATGCCTACATGCATACAATATACATATATATACACACATATATTTTAAGCAATTTGGATCAAATGATTATGGAGGCTGAGAATTCCAGACTCAGGAGAGCTGATGATGTAGTTCCAGTTCAAGTCCAAAGGCCTGAGAATAGCAGAATTGATGGTGTAAGTTTCAGTCTAAGTCTGTGTCCAGGGACAAGAAAAGACCAACATCCCAGCTCAGAAACAGGTGAAGAGAGAGAATTCTTGCTTACTTAGCCTTTTATTATATTTAGGCCTTTAATGATTTGGATGAGACTCACCCACATTTCAGAGGAGAATCAGCTTTACTCAGTTTGCTGGTGCGTATGTTAATTTCATCCAGAAAAACCCTTACAGACACATTCAGAAATGTTTAACCAGTATCTGGGCATCCTGTGGCCCAGTCAGGATGACACTTAAAACTAATAATCATAGGACTAGAAAGCTCAACTCTAAGGAAAATTTAGAAAAAGCATCTTTAAATGTATCTACTTTACAAGATGACTATCAACCGTTTTTGGTTTGTTTGTTTTTTTGATGCATTATTGGAAGTCATAGCACTGTCAAATATACTGAAATAAACCCTGAGAATGTTGGCAGATATCAGAACAGCATAGCTCATGAGGAAAGTAGCAGCTGATGAATGCTGAATAAGTTAGAGATTGGTATGGGTGATATATAAATTTTTGGTAAAAATAAAGCTCAAGTAGAAAAAACTATATATAGATTAAAGTAATTCTTCTTAAGCAAAGGGCTTTGGAAAATTATGAACCCAGAAGGGTGGAGCCAGGAAGACTTTAGAGGTGAGATTCTGACATTCACTGGTTTTTTCAGTCATTCATTGGTTTTTAAATCATACTTGTTCAGATAGATAGCAGTCATCCTATTCTATTGTCTTCTTCAAATAAGGGAGAGAAATGCATTATCATCTATTTTTGCAACTTGGTATTGTGCAGAGTCCTGGAAGAGAAGACAGAACATCCCATCCAAGACCTGGTGTTTCCCATCAAATCACTGTGTTACTTATTATCTTTGTACCGTAATCTTTAAGGATTTTTTTTTTGCACTTTATTCTCTTAATTTTGAAGAGATTTCAGCCTTAATTTCTTAATATTTATATATAAAGCTCTCATCTATAAATTGGAATTGTAAATAAGGAATTGTTTCTTTTCTTACTGGTAGACTTTTTCTTGTTTGTTTACTTTAAACTTCTTATAGCAAGAACAATTAGTGGGGTGACATTTACTTGCTCTTCATTGCATTTATTCTATGTTACCATAATAATTTAATTATTATTAGAAACATAATGGAATTTAAAATAAATAAACTTTACTTTGGTTCATTTAAAGCTGAATGAGAAAAGGAAATAAGGCTGCTTTTATGTATTTTCCTCTGGAAATATCTATTATAACTATGAAAAAAGTTAATACTTTAAGTATTAACTGGCATCTTAAGAATCTATAATTTTTAGAAACCTGAACCTTTTTGCTAAAAGGCCCTGCAGTTCTACTTTAGGAAGAAATGATACATTAAAATAAAATCTAAAACCAAAAAGGGAGAGTTAAGGACTTGGAGAACACAATGGAAGTGGAGTGGAAGAATTGGTACAGAAATTAGGGTGCAGGTCCATCTCTCCAACTCCCTAAAGCTAGGCACTGTCATGGGATTTCCTTTGTCCAACAAAATCCAGTGAAGTGACTTCATTACAGTTACAAGCTTAGGCTTTAAGAGGACTTATATATTTTTCTTTTTCCTTAGCTCAAATCCAGGGGAATAAATGAGTGTTCTTTCAAGCTACTGAGTTTTAAGGTGGTCCCTTATGTGTTAAAAACTCACTGATATGAGAGTGCAAGTTCCTTTTGAACAAGGAATGTGTCTTACTTATATTTAGGTTGTCAGGGCATGGTACACATATGCTCAAGTAGCATATTTTGTGAAAAATTTAATACTGAAAAGTACAAGAATAATATAATAACATTTAGAATTAACATTGTTTTCATCCTTTTTTCTAATATTGTTATTAAAATAATACTCCTTTGTTTTCTTTCCCAGAGTCAACCACTACCACTATCATGAATTTAGGATGACCTTAATGATTCATGTTTTTATACTTTTACTATTTTTATGCATTTATAAACAGTATAATTGCACTTTGTGTATATTAGAAATATTTATGTGGATGTGAATATGCTTCACATATCATTCCAAAATTTGCTTTTTTATTCAGTATTGGTTTTGTGATCTATATATGTTGATATTCTTAGATTTAGTTCATTTCTTTTATTAGATATGGTATTCATTGATTTGAGTTTATTATCTGTACTCTTTTTGATGGATATTTAGGATGTCTTTAGAATTTTGTAGAAACAAACAAGGCTTCAGGGAACATTCTTTACTTGTCTGGAAAAGACTCTTGGCTGGGACATATTTATAGAAGTTTCTGTAGGTATGTGTCTATGATTAGAATTGCTGGGCTATAGAGTATTTAATTGTCAACTTTACTAGAAATTGCCAGACTGCTCTCCAAAATGATTTTACTGATTTACATTCATTCCTACCTGAAATTTATGAGACTGTTTATGTCCTCATGTCCTTGCCAAATATTGATAGGTTTGTTAGTTTTTGCTAATAAAATGAATATAATAATGTTTTATTTCACACTATTTCTGATTATTAGTGAGCTCAGGCAACTTTCCAGATAAATATTTGCCAAGTATGTCTTTGGGATCTTCTATTCATTTGCTTATTTTCATTTGGGTTATTTGCCTTTTTCTTTCTTTGAATTCTTTATGTATTCTGGATACTGTTTCTTTGCCACATGTATTGAAGATATTTTCTCCTTGTCAATGTCTTCTCTTAATTTTTAATGGTGTCTTTAGTAGGCAGATTTTGAGATGGCTCCCAATGATCCCTATCTCTTGGTATTGAGGACCTTATGTAATCTCTTCCCCTTGAATGTGAGCTGTACTATTCACTTCTCAAAGTGATGGGATGTCACTTCTGAAAGTAGGTGATAAAACACCTGTGGCTTCCATCTTGGGTTCTCTCTCCCTCTCATAATCATGCACGTTTTACTTGCTGTGTTGGAAGCTATGTCCTGAGTAGCCTTATGCAGGAACACATGTGGTGAGAAACTGAAGTTTCCTGCCAAACAGCCACGTGAATGAACTTGGAAACAGATCATCCAGCCCCAGTCAAGTCTTCAGAGACTGTAGTCTGGCCAATACCTTGCCTGAAAGCTTACGAGAAACCCTGAGCCAGAATCTGGAACTAAGCTTTCTAAGATTCTTGACCCTTAGAAACCGTGAGAGAGAATAAGTATTTGTGTTTTAAGCCGTAAAATCTTGGGGGGTAATATGTTCAGAAGCAATAGATAACTAATACAGTATCTTTTGTCATGGGAATTTAAAAATTTTGGTGGGATGAAAGAAATTCATTTCAAATTTATGAATTTTTCGGTATTTTTGTGTTACCAAATAAATTCTAGCCTTGAATTTATAAGGATATTTGTATATAGTTTCTTTGAAAATTTTTCTCATGGATTCCTTTGTTATGTTGTACTTTCATATTGATTATGATATAAAAAAGACTTTATGTTTTGTCAGATAATCTTGTTGAAATGTCAACAATGTTGAATCATTTATTTATTATAATGCCTTCTCAATAGATTTTCTTGGAGTTTCTATGTAAACAAACATGTAATCAGCAAATGATGACTATTTCATATCTTCTATTCTGATAAATTTTAGAAATCAGCCTTATTGAGATGTGATTTACATTTAAAAAATAAATCAATTTTAAAGTTTTATTGAGTTATGATATATGTGTACAATGTGTTATCATCACTACAATCATGATATAGAGTATTTCTATAACCCCTAAAAGATCTCTAATTCTCCCTTGGAATCAATTCCTTGTTTCTGCCCTTGGCCTCTGGTTACCACTGATCTACTTTTAAAACTATAGTTTCTTAAATTTCTTTAATTTTTTTGTTTTATTTTATTGTGGTAAGAACACATAATATAATATCTACCCTCTTAAATCTTTAAGAGTACGTTGCAGTATTGTTCACTATAGGTACAGTGTTGTATAGCAGATCTCTAGAGCTTATTCATCATGTTTTGCTGAAACTTTATGCCCATTGATTATTAGCTCCTAATTTCCTTTTCTACACAGTCCCTGGTAACCAGCATTCCACTCTTTTGATTCTATGAATTGGATTATTTTAGAAAGTGGAATTATGCAGTATTTGTCTTTATGTGACTGGCTTATTTCACTTAGTATAAAGTCTTTAAGGTTCATCCATGTTGTTAAATATTGCAGGGTTTTCTTCTAAGGCTGAATAGTATTCAGTTGTGTGTATATTTTTATCCATTCATCTGCCAATGGACATTCAGGTTGTTCCCACATTTTGCCTATTATTTAATGTAATAGTTCTGCAGTTATCATAGGAGTGCTAATATCTCTTCAAAATTCTGATTTCAGTTCTTTCATATAAATATCCAGAAATAGGATTGCTGGATCATATGGTATTTAGTTTTTTGAGGAATGTTCTGTTTTCATGCATAGCAGATGCATGCTTTTGGATTCCCAGATTCCCAACAGCAGCACACAATTTCTCCACATCCTCAACAGTGCTTGTTATCTTTTGTTTTTTGATAATAGCCATACTGAAAGTTGTGAAGTAATGTCTCACTACGGTTTTGATTTGCACTTTTTCTATGGTTAGTGACATTGAACATTTTTTCATATATTCATTGGTCATTTGTGTATTCTTTGCTCATTTATTAATCAAGTTATTTGTTTTTTGGCTCCCGGGTTGTAGGAGTTCCTTATATATCTTAGATATTACCCTTTAATCTGGTATATAGTTTACAAATATTTTCTCCCATTCCATAGGTTGCATTTCATTCCATTGATTTTTGTTCACTGCTGTGTGGAAGCTTTTTAGTTTGCTGTAGTCCCATCTATTTATTTTTGATTTTGTTGCCTGTACTTTTGGTATCATATCCATGAAATCATTGCCAAGACCAATGTCTTCTATATTTTCTTATAGGAACTTTAGAGTCACAGGTCTTACATTTAAGATGTTAATTCATTTTAAGTTGATTTTTGTGTATAAGATCAGGGTCTATTTTCATTTTTTGCATGTGGATATCCAGTTTTCCAAACACTATTTGTTGAAGAGACTATTCTTTCCTCATGATGTATTCTTGGCACCGTTGTGGAAGATTAGTTGTCTGTGTATTCTTGGGTTTATTTCTAGATTGTCTGTTCTGTTCTGTAGGTTGATATGCCCATCTTTATGCCTGTATCATCCTATTTTGATTACTATAGCTTTGTAATATATTTTGAAATCAGAAAATGTGATGCCTCTAGCTTTGTTCTTCTTTTTCAAGATTGCTTTGGCTATTGGGGTCTTTTGTAGTTCCATATGAATTTTAGAGTTTTTAAAATTTCTTTTAAAAATGCCATTGGGATTTTTATTGGGATTGCATATTTCTGAATATTTTATTCTTTTTAGTGCTATTGTAAATGGGATTGTTTCCTTAATTTCCTATTCAGATAGTTGATTGCTAGTGTATAGAAATACAATGATCAACATACAGTTAGTGGTCATTTTTGTCTGACTTATTTCACTTAGTACAGTGTTTTGAGATTCCTCATTTTTAAGTATATCAGTAGTTTTTTTCTTATTGCTGATTAATATTCTGTTATATGAACATTCTGTAATCTGTTCATTCACAGAAGATTGAAATTGAATGGTTTGAAGTTGGTGGTTGTTATTTGATAATTCAAATTCAAATCTTTGCATGGACAGATATTTTCATGTTTATTGAATATACACCTAGAAGTAGAAGTGTGGGTCAAATGGTAAGTATATGTTTTACTTTATAAAATACTGCCAAACTCTTTCCCAAAATGGTTGTACCATTTTGCATTCCCACCAGCAGTTTATTTCAGTTCCAGGTGTTCCAAAGCCTTGCCAAAATTTGGGTTTGTCAGTTGTTTGAATTTTATCCACTCCGATGGGTGTGTAGGGGTATCTCATTGCGGTTTCATTTGCATTTCCCTAATGACTAAGATTGTTGGAGTGTCTTTCTTGGTTTATTTGCATATGTATTTTTTCATTGGTAAATTGTTTATTTAAATGTATTGCCCGCTTAAAAAATTATATTGAGTTGCTTGTATTCTTACTATTGAGTTCTAAGAGGTTTTTATTAATATATTTTATGTTTAAGTCTTTTATTAAATATATGCTTTATAAATATTTTATCCCAATCTATAGATTGATTTTTCATTTTCTTAACAGTATTCTAATAGTGTCTTTTAAAAAGTAAAAATATTAATTTTGATGTAATCTAATTTGTCAGATTTTTATAATTGTGCTTTTTGTATCCTATGCAACAAAAATCTTTGACTAATTGAAGGTTGCTAAGATTTCTCATATGTCTTGTTCTGGAAGCTTTGTAATTTCACTTATGCTTAAGTCTGCATTCCATTTCAAGTTAATTTTTATATATATTGTAAAGTGAGGATTGAAGAATATTTTTTGCATTTGGATACTTGTGATAGTTCCATTTGTTGAAAAGACTCCTGTCTCCCTTGAATTGTGTTGATACTTATTAAAAATCAATTGGCTACTGAGCTGTGGGTTGGTTTCTGAAATTCCTATTCTGCTCCATTAATTTGAGATAAATATATTTTTTTATTTTATTTTTTTTCTTTATTCAAGTTTAATTTACATATCATGTCTTTACTCAATTTTAAGTGTCCAATTAAATGGTCATTAGTAAATTTACAAAGTTGTACAGCTATTCACATATCAGTTTTAGAGGATTTCCTACCCCCTATTGGGATCTCTAATACCCATCCCCAAATACATTTCAAGCATGCCCTTCCCCTTCACAGTGCTCACCACACATCTCGGATGTGGGTCTATCCCCCACCCCCCAAATCCCTAGTGAAAAATTATTTAACTTTCATTACTGGTTAGGCTAAACATTTTCAGTAAGACTAATGAAAATTTATAGTTTTGTTTTGTTTTAACATTTTCTTTTTGTTT
>CAUYRT010087443.1:0-11587 GCA_963574885.1 Lepilemur ruficaudatus | reverse complement strand
TTTTTGTGAGAGGTGAGAGGTAGGGATCCAGTTTCATTTTTCTGCATGTAGCTATCCAGTTTTCCCAGCACCATTTATTGAAAAGAGATTCTTTTCCCCAATGTATATTTTTGTCTGATTTATCAAAGATTAGGTTACCATATAAAGATGGTTTCATCTCTGGACACTCAATCCTGTTCCAAAGATCATTACTTCTGTTCTTGTGCCAGTACTATGCTGATTTGATTATTATTCCAAAGCAATCATAAGCAAAAACAACAAACTGGGATGCATTAGTCTTCCAGACTTCAAGCTGTACTACACCTAAAGTTTTGGGGAATTTTTTGCTTATTTAGGCCATTTGAATATTTTTTTGTTAAATTGTTCAAATATATTGCTCATTTAATTGGTTTGGTAAACTATCATCTATGAGTAAGAGTTATTTATACATTATTCATATTTATATTATGCAATATTAATAATATATTCCATGTTATAGATATATAAATTAACAATAACACAAATATAATGTTATAGAGTAATATAATATAGCATATTATATATTTAAATTATATCTTTATATTCATTTATTATGTAAGCCTGATGTTACTCCATTTTTTTGCCTCAAAAGTTGTCTAGTTTCTGCCTAGTTTTGTAGTTTCTCCCTAGTTTTATGTATTCATCTGTGTTAATCATGTTTTTTTCAATACGCCTTCATAATCCCTTCATTATGTTTTCAGCTGTTTATCATTACAATATGATAGTTGCTGCACTAGGAATTAGACTAGGTTTCTTTAAATTATTATACTGAAGTTTGTCTTAATATTATTCAACATATTGTAAAATATTTTAAAATTATATGATATAAAATATTTTAAATTTAAAATATGAACAATTTTTAATAGTATAATTCCGTTTATCCATTTCTATCCTTTGTGGTATCATTACTATGTATTATCCATATTTACATTATAAATCCTATAATAATATTAAGTTTTTGCTTTACAGAGTCATATGTCCTTTAAAAATATGAGAAGAAAAATAAGCAGTCATATTTATCCTCATATTTTTCATTTTTGTTGCCTTTTGCTTCTTGAGGACTTGAATATTCATCTTTTGTTATTTCACTTCAAGCTAAGAACATGATGTAGTATGTTTTGTAGTGTAGATCTAATAGCAATAAATTCTTTCAGTCTTGGTTTAACTGAAGTTTTCTGTAGTTTGCCTTCAGTTTTCAAGGATATATCAAGTGTATATAAAATTATGGGATAACGAAATTTTCCTATTAGAGCTTTGAAATGAATTCATCATGAGAAGGCAAAAGAATCTTCCCAATAATTTCTTCTAATAAAACTCAATAGGATGAATGCATTTATTTCATATTAAAGCACTTGATAAGTTTTTGTTTGTTGTTTATAGTCACTGTCTGTTCCTGTTCTGTCTATCCTCTTCTTTTTTTTTAATTTCAAAAATTTTATGGGAGTACAAACGTTTGGGTTATATCTATTGCATTTGCACTGCCCAAGTCAGAGCTACAAGTGTGCTCCTCCCAGACCACATGTACTGTGCCTATTAGGTGTGAACTTACCCACCCCTCTCCCCCTTTCCACTTAGACCCAGTCCCATCAGGATTTAGCTCCCCTCAATTTATTCAAAGAGCTCTCCTTTCAATAACTAAGGACATCCACATTGTGAAACCATTTGGCAGTATTACTGCTTATCTTTCTTGATACTTCAGCAGAATTTGAAATATTTTTCTTTTTTCAAAATATATCTCCATACGTTTCTGAAACATTGTATTTTGTTTGTTTTCTACCTCAATAGCTTCTACTTTCAACTCACTGTTGCTAGATGTTGCACCTTATCCTGTAAGATCGAAGTGACCAGGATCCAATGTTTAGTCCTCTTTCTCTCTGTATTGTCTGTACTCACCCCTCAGATAATCTCAACCTATGTCTACTTTTTTTTCTTATTAGCCTTGTTTCTACAGGCTCCAAAATATGGTGTAAGGAACAGAGTACTTGCTGGCATTAGTTTTCTATTTCTATGTAAAAAATTACCAAAATATTTACTGACTTAAAACTGTGCCCACTTATTATCTCACAGTCTGCAAGTCAGGAGCCCAGCCATGATGTCACTGGGTTCTCTGCTTAGAGTCTGACAAGGCTGAAGTCAAGGTATGAGTAGGGAGGTATTCTCATCTGGAGGCTCAACTAGAGGATTATCTACTTCTGTTGGCATAATGTGTTGTCTCATGGTTGTAGAAGTTGTAGTCTTGTTCTTTCAAGTCCACTCAAATTAGAACTCTCTTTTAACGGTTTGATTTATTTAAATCAAGCCCACCAAGAATTATCTCACTTTGATTAATTCAGACTCAATGGATTTGGAACCTTTGTTAAATCTACAAAATCTCTTCTCTTTGCCCATATTCTGTTGGCTAAAATATCCACATATTCTACTTCATTGCTTATCAGTGCCAAAAATTTCAGAGTTAAATGAGAACATTGCAAAATCATATTCATATAAAAATGTAACTCTAAAAGCAACATTTAGGAATGGTTGGGTAAACTGAGGTATAGGGTAGGGAAAATGCCCTATTAGAGCCCTTAGTACCTGGTGATGAATTATTTCATTACCAATCCTGGCTTATTCCTTCTTATATCATTACTAAGTGGTGGTTGTGTTTGTCTGCATGTTAATATTTTTGCTTTAACAACATGTGAATCTGTTTCATTAATTCAGGACTCCAGAAACAAGTTAAATATTTTAGAAAATCTAACACAAATTTATGATTAAATAATATGAATCATTTTAAACATACGTGAGACTGTAAATGTTTCATTTTAAACCATCAAAAACTCCTCAGAAAGAGATGTAGCAAATTGTCTACTTATTAATTAGTGTAAATAACATGCCATTCCTGCTCTGGACACCAGAATTTCTGTGGTCACATTGCTTAGAATAATGTGTAGTATAACTAACAGTATTAACATTACAAAATTGATATTCATAGCTCGATAATTGGAACTTGCTTGACTGGTGATGCTTTCAAGAAACCTACTGCACTACTCAAATGCAGTTTTAAATTATAATGCTATGGGATATCTTCTGCTATTATCCTATTGATATTAATTTTTTTAAAATGTCATTTACCTCTAGATTTTTGCATTTGCATCCTTAGTCAAGATTTAGTTATCTGCTTCATCCTCTGTTGTACTACTCTCTGACTGCCAGATTTCACTAATCTGAGCTCACAATTATTATATTTCTTTATATATTCTTTCCAGGGATTTGCTTTCTCTTTCATTATCTTGTTGCAGATCCTATCCCCTCCAACCTCTTTCCACTCTATCCTAAAGCATTAACAAATGTACTATGTCTCAGCCACACAATATGAGCCTCTGCTGCTTTCACCTTTGTGTTTCTTGCGCTTCTTAGTCTTGGCTACATGTATGAGCAGCCATAGTAAACACTGTGTTCTCAAGACATGTTAGTCCTTCACCACTTTGTCTTCTTAGACAGATTTCTTAATGTGCTATCTATGCCTTTTTGTTCCCAGTCTCCATTCATCTATCTGTCTTCTACCATGAAAGAAATATTAAATATGCTAGGTGTATTTCTGTAGAAAATTAATGGTTTTAAGGCCCTGCCTTTAATTAATGTGAGGCATGGAGATAAAACACATGTATTTTACTGATATAATGCCAAAGTTTGAAAATCTTGTTCAATACTTGGGAGAAATTAACCATTTGGAGCCTCAGAATGACCTTTCTTGAAAAAATAATCATTGCAGATGTAATTAGTTAAGATGAGGTCATACTCGAGTAGGATGTGTCCCTAAATGTTACTAAAAGAAGATGAAGCTGGATGCCATGACATACACTTGTAGTCCTAGCTACTCAGGTGGCTGAGTGAGAGGATTGCTTCAGGCTAAGAGTTTGAAGATGCAGTGTGTCATGATTGCACTTGAGACTAGCCCTTGCACTCCAGCCTGGGCAATGTGGTGAGACACCATCTCAAAAAAAAAAAAAAAAAAAAACCAACAACATAAAGTAGTGATGATGAAGGCAGGAATTGAATTTCTGCAGCTGCAAGCTAAGGAACACCAAGACTTGCAAACCAGCAAAAGCTAAGGATAGGCAAGGAGGATTCTCCCCTACAGTCTTCAGAAGTTGTATGGCCATGCTAACACCTTGCTTTTGTACTTCTTGTCTTCAGAAATGAGAAACAATAAATTTTGTTGTTTTAAGCTGTCCAGTTTGTGCTGATTTGTTACAACACCCCTAGGAAACTACAGGTTGAACATTCCTAATCTGAAAACCCAAAATACCAAATATCCAAAATTCAAAATGTTTTGAACACTTACATGGTAAAAGTGGAAAATTTCACATTTGACTTCATGTGACAAGTTGCAGTCAAAATACAGTCACAACTTTGTTGAACGTGCAAAATTATTGAAAGTGTTATGTAAAATTACATTCAGGCTACGTGTATAAGGTGTCTATGAAATATAAATTAATTTTATCTTTACATTTGGGTTTCATCTCCGAGATATCTCATTATGTATTTGTGAATAGTCCAAAATCCAAACAAATCTGAAATTTGAAATACTTCTGGTTCCAAGCATTTTGGATAAGGGATATCCAACCTGTAATACATTACCTTAAAGTGCTTTACTGAAGATTACATTAAATAATGCATAATAAACAACTAGCACAGAGTCTGTCTCAATAGCTTACTTTTAAATATTAGATGTTGTCACTATTATTTCTAGTATTTGCTTTCATGAACATCAAATTCCTTTTTCTATGATTCTTTTGTACTTCAACTATGAAAGCTTACATTTCTTTCATCATGGGCTGCAAGGGACAGAATAGCCATATTAAATATGCAAATTTAAAACTCACATTTACACTCTCCATATCCCATTAGAAAATACCAAAATATTTAAACAATTCCTGCCAAAACATGAGTTGCAACTGTATTTCACAGTAATGTATATTAAGAATTTAACGATTTTAAAAAAGAAACCTCACATATTTTAGATTTCATCTAAGTGCATGCTATAGGGAAAGGCTGGAAGAAGTTGGATAGCACAGACATTTATCTAATACTGGTACTGCTATGGGATTTGCTGGTCTATTCGTTTTTGTAATAGCTGTTGTACTCCACTGCTTCGGTCTTTGCCCAGCCATTCCTTCAGATGATTCTGTGTTGAGTGACTAATACTGAAGCACAGCAGATGGGGAAAAAAGCAGAGTGCCAGAGGAGAATCAGTGAAGAGATCTAGAGGACCAAAGACACACAATTAGCAAACCGTGCAACTGACAGTGAAAACTTAATAGAAACGTTACAATAATATAAAATTTTAAATCATTATGAGAAAGAAGAATAGGTATTTTCACTCCTAAGGATGTATCCGTGTCACAGAAATAGTTAAGATAAAAGAAATAATTTGAAAATGTCACTTAATTCATGTAAGAATATAATGGAACAATTCTCCTAGGGTTAGAATTGCTCCCCAGGAGTGAGTTAAGCACACAGGGATGCTGCATTAACTCCACCAAACTAATGTGCCATCCAAATCATCAGAGTCTCTATCTCAACAGTAGGAAATCATACCCTTGGAGAATCTGACTGATTATACTTAGACATAATAATTATGAAATTTAAAGAAAGAATTATCCCAGAAGCTTAATTTCTTGTGATATGCTCATGATGAATTTGCCACATGTATTAAAATCAATTTTGTCTTCCACAAAATCCTTATTGTTGATGACTTCAGAACGACAAAATAACCATTGCTCAGAAATCAGATCAACTGGGAAAAGAAACACGTTCTCTAAAAGTTTTATTTAGATAATTTCTACAAAAATAATTTGAAGAAATAATAAGTACATGATTGTAATCAAGTATGATCTGATGTATCTATCCTGCATTATTGTTAATAACTGTACATGCTCATCAGAGAAGAAATCAAGACCACAAAAACAGTGGTCGTGCAAGTAAAAATGATTGGTAAAAGAAAAACCTGAAAATATTCGTTAGTCTACTGAGGACAAGTCACCATGCTAGCCACCACACTTCCACAGTGTGAATTAATACGGAGTTTTAGAATAAAAAGCCTGTAAGCAAGCCAACGTTTTGTCTACCTATCAACAAATGTAGGTTTGATTCACTATATTTCAATATGTTGCATGTAGTTTGTAAGAAACTTATAAATGTGGAATAAATGTAATATTTTGTAATTCGTTCATTTTACTAGTAGCTAGAACAAAGACAACACTAAAAATAAAACAGATCTGGGACCAGCTCTATATCTACCACATTTTAATGAAAACTTTGATATAATGTTGACATCACATATAAAATAGGAAAACTGATTCCAGAGTAGTTGGAACTACTCTGAAAATTTATTTGCCTCAATGTGAATTGTACCCTTCTTTACAAGAAAATTTATTATACAAACAGTAGATGAGGAAAACTTTGTAGTTCTCATTAAGATATTATTGGTATTTAATTAGGAGCCCATGCACTAATTTGCTGAGGTAATTGATTATCAAATGACCCTGGAATATTAAATTTTAAAAACAAATAGAATCAGAATGTTACATATCTGTTTGTATATTTTTGATAACAAAGCTGAAAATCTTATAAAATGTGTGATATATGCATAACTCTTTCTAATTCATACATTCATCTCTAATGGCATTGAACAACTATACATAACATAATAGAAACACTATAATCATGATAAATAAACTCCTTAACTACAAATTTAACTTGAAATTGATATTTCATATTATGCCTTCAATTGTTTTTAGCTAGGATATATATTTATACTAGTATTAAAGAAATAAATGTAGGAATATGCACTCTTTTCTTTTTGTATTTTGACATATATGTGAAGACCATGTGTCATCATCACTATCATAATTTTAATACTAATATTAGTAAAATCTCCATTTTTCTATTAGCCTTCAAAATTTGGTTTTATAAATAGTATTTATATATTTATACACACATAGGTGTACTGTGGATGGCTCACACCAGCTCAGGAGAGGAGCTTTGCAAGCCTTTGTAATCAATATTGAAAGCTTGAAATCAGCCATACTAGGATTATTTATATCACAGAAATATGAAAACATTACAAATAAGAGGGCTTTTTTCCTCCTTTTAGAAAAACTAGTTGCTCAATATTTACAAACACACCGCTGTAAACATAAAGACATTAAATAAATCCTGACACACTTTTACTGTGGTAGGAAGAATGCCCCTCTCCCTCATTGCTGAAACCTGTGATTATTTTACATTACATGCCATGCAGTTAAGGTTATGGATCTTAAAATAGTGAACTTATCTTGAATTTTCAAGGTAGGCACAATCTAATTCCATGAGCTCTTAAAAGCAGGAAACTTTCTCAGGCTAGGACCAGGTGTTATGAGACAGAAGGAAACGGCAGAGATTTGAAGTGTAAGAAGAACTTAACCTATTTTGACTAGCCTGGAAGATGAATGGTGCCAGGAGTTATGTATTGTGGGAGGCCTGAAGAAGCTGAGAATGATCTCTGTCTAGAAAGGTGACATTAGTCCTACAACTGCATGGAACGGAATCCTTTCAAAAACCTGAATGAGCCTGGAAGTGGGATTTTCCATAAGCCTCCTGAGAAGAATCTTCGCCACTGAAAGCTTGATTTTAGTTGGTGAAAGTCGGTACAGAGAAACCTAATAAGCCCCCACAGACTTCTAAGAATTGTGAGATAACAAATTTATCTCATTTCAAACTGCTAAGTTTCTGATGATTTGCTACAGCGGCAATAGAAAATAAATATGCTTACATAAATACTTCATGATCTTATCAAATTCAAATATTTATTTAAAAAATATAAACATGTGAATAATCTGTACACCATCTTTGCTCAAGGCCATGCATTTATTCCCAAGAGTTTTTTCCTAACTATGGAACTAAGTATTAAGCAAGTATGTAACAAAGTCTTGACAACCTTCTAAAATACACTTTAGTATAAGAAAACCATTACTTGGATAAGAATCATTTTCTTAAAAGAGGTAAAAATGTGGAACTAATGAAGGCACCACAAATGTGATTATTTGCTTTTTAAAGTTCCTAAACTTTCTGTTTCTTAATCATTATTTAAAATGTCTAAATTTCATTTTATTTCATTCTATTATTTTTATTTCATCATATTACAGGGCTACAAATACTTAGGTTACATATACAGCCTTTGTGCCACCCAAATCAGAGCTTCAAGTGTGTCCATCCCTGAGAGAGTGTGCACTGCACCCATTAGCTGTGAATATACCCATCCTCTACTCCCCCCCAATCTGCCCAACACTCAATGAATGTTACTACCATATGTGCACATAAGTGTTGATCAGTTAATCCCAATTTGTTGGTGAATACATGTGGTGCTTATTTTTGCATTGTTGTGATACTTCACTTAGCAGAATACACTCCAGCTCTATCCAGGATAATACAAGAAGTGCTAGATCACCGTTGTTTTTTGTGGCTGTGTAGAACTCCATGATATACATATATCACATTTTATTAATCAACTCATGTTTTGACGAGCACTTGGGTTATTTCCACATCTTTGCAATCATGAATTGTGCTGCTATAAACATTCGAGTGCAGGTGTCTTTTTTACAGAATGTCTATTTTCCTTTTGGGTAGATGCCCAATAATGGGATTGCTGGATCAAATGGTAGTTCTACTTGTAGCTCTTTGAGGTATCCCCATATTACTTTCCACAGAGGTTGTACTAGTTTGTAGGCCCACCAGCAGTGTGTGAGTGTTCCTATCTCTCCGCGTATACGACAACATTTATTGATTTGGAACTTTTTGATAAAAGCAATTTTCAATGGAGTTAAGTGATATCACATTGTGGTTTTGATTTGTATTTCCCTAATGTTTAGAGATGTTGAGCATTTTTTCATATGTTTGTTGGCCATTAATCTGTCTTCTTTTGGAAAGTTTCTCTTCGTGTCCTTTGCCCACTTTTTAATGGGGTTGTTTGATTTTTTTCTTGCTGATTTTCCTCAGTCCCATATAGATTCTAGTTATGAGCCCTTTATCAGATGTGTAACATGTGAATATTTTCTCCCATTCTGTAGGTTAGCTGTTTGCTCTCGTGATAGTTTCATTGGCTGTGCAGAAGCCTTTTTAATTTGAAAAGGCCCCATTTATTTATTTTTGTTGTTGCTGTGATTGCCTTTGGTGTCTTCTTCATAAATTGTTTCCTTAGGCCAATGTCTATAAGAGTATATCCAACATTTTCTTCTAGAGTTCTTATAGTCTTAGGTTTACATTTGTTATCCACCGTGAGCTGATTTTTGTGAGAGGTGAAAGATGTAGATCCTGTGTCAGTCTTCTACATGTGACTATCCAATGTTTCCAGCACCATTTATTGAATACAGATTCTTTTCCCAGTGTATGTTATTGTCTGCTTTGTCAAAGATTAGATGGCTATTGATGACGGTTTTATATCTGGGTTCTCATTTCTGTTCCATTGATCTATGTCTCTGTCCTTGTGCCAGTATGATACTATTTTAGTTACCATAGCTTTGTTGTATAACTTGAAGTCTGGTAAATTGATGCCTCCCAATTTGTAGTTTTTGCTTAAGATTGCTTTTGCTATACCGGATCTTCTCTGGTTTCATATGAAACATAGAATTATTTTTTCTAGATCTGTGAAAAATGATGTTGGTACCTTAATAGGTATTGTATTAAATCTGTAGATCACTTTGGGTAGTATAGACATTCTAACAATGTTGATTCTCCAGACTCATGATCATGGGAAGGTTTACCCCCTGTTTACATAGTCTACTATTTCCTTTCTCAGTGGTTCATAGTTTTTCCAGTAGAGGTCTTTCACCTCCTTAGTTAAATATATTCCTTGGTATTTTATTTTCTTTGTTGCTATTATGAAGAGTATTCAGCCTTTGATTTTGTTCTCAGTTTAACTGTTGTTGGTACATAGTAATGCTAGTGATTTCTGTACATTGATTTTGTAACCTGAGACTTTGATGAATTTGTTCATCAATTCCAGTAGGCTCACAGCAGAAATTTTAAGTTTTTCTAGATATAAGATCATACCATCAGCAAAGAGTGATAATTTGACCACCTCTTCCCTCATTTGTATACTCTTTATTTCCTTCTCTTATCTGATTGATCTGGCTAAGACTTTTAGGACTATGTTGAATCAAAGTGGTGATAGAGGGCAACCTTGTCTGGTTTCAGTTCTAAGTTGGAATGCTTTCATTTTTTTTTTTTTTTTTGTCATTCAGTATAATGTTGGCTATGGGATTGTCATATATGGCTTGTATCATTTTTAGCTAAGTCCTGTCTATGTCTATTTTTTTAAGCATTCTTATTATAAAAGGGTGCTGAATTTTGTCAAATGCTTTTTCTGTGTCTGTTTAGAGGATCATATCATCTTTATTTTTACTTCTACCTTTGTGTTTAATTACATTTATAGCTTTACGTATGTTGAATCATCCCTGCATCTCTGGGTTGAAGTCCACTTGGTTGTGATGGATTATTTTTTCATAAGAACCTAAATTCAGTTTGCCACGATTTTGTTGAGAATTTTCACCCATATTCTTAATGGATAAAGGTCGATAGTTTTCTGAGAGGAAAATTTGTATCCCTAAATTCTTACATCCAAAAGACAGAAAGATCACAAATCGACAATCAAAAGAATCATCTCAAAGAACTGGAAAAGGATGAGCAAACCAACCCCAAAACCAGCAGAAGAAAAGAAATAACAAAGATCAGAACTAAATAAAATCAATAACACACACAAAAAAAACTATATGAAAGATTAACAAAACAAACAGTTGGTTCTTTGAAAAAATAAATATAATTGACATGTCTTTTGCTAGATTAATGAGAAGCAGAAAATAAAGGACTCTAATAAGCTCAATCAGGAATGAAAAAGGAGAAATTAGAACTGCTACCACAGAAATACAAAATATCATCTATGAATAGTATAAACCTGTAGGCACATAAACTGGAAAGTATGGAGGAAATGGACAAATTATTAGAAATACACAACCTCCCTAGGGTCAATTGGGAAGAAATAGAATTCCTGAACAGACCAATATCAAGTACTGAAATTGAAGCAATGATAAAAAGCCTTCTGACAAAGAAAAGTCCCAGACCAGATGGTTTTACACCCAAATTTTACCAGACCTACAAAGAACTGGTAACTATTCTGCAGAAATTAGTCCACAACATTGAGAAGGAAGGAATCCTCCGAAACATGTTTTATCCTCCGAAACATCCTCTGAAACAACATCACCCTGATACCAAAACCAGGAAAGAACAAAGAAAAAAAAGAAAACTACAGACCAACATCCCTTACAAATATAGATGCAAAAATTCTCAAACTTCTTTCATTAGAGAGCGTTTTTCCATGGTATATGTCACTTGACTAGAATTTCAAAGAATGTCATTTAGGTAAATAGTGAATTAAAGAATCCAGTGACTGCAGGAATCATTAAGATGCTTCCTACATTCTTCTCAAATTCATTCAGCCTAGTTTTGAAATAATAATGAATTCTTTATTTTTGCTCTGCCAGTACTATTC
>CAUYRT010087441.1:0-11116 GCA_963574885.1 Lepilemur ruficaudatus | reverse complement strand
AATTTTAAAGCAACAAAGTAAAATAAAATCCCCCAAATGACAAGGTATCAGAAATCCAGATTTAGTTATACTCTATTTGTGAAAATGTTCAGCCATTTTATTGGTCTGTAAAAGAACCATCATCTGGGTCAAAAAAGAGTTCTATAAATCAAAGAATATTCTACACCTTGGAAAAGAAAATCAGCAGTAACATTCTCACTGAACATTGTAAATTACATTTTTCTTCATAAAAGGTACATACTATTTTGCACTTTTCCACTGAAAGCAGTGGTGTGTTATGCTTGTATAAAAAAAAAAGTTATATCCTGTGGCAGGAAAAACCCTTTCTTTTCTCTTTCACTTTTACTAAACTGGAGAAAATTTTCAAGTCTGTATAAAGTTGCCTATAAGCTGGAAAGTGAACATGTTCAATCTCCATTTATTTTAGTGCATTTTTGGACAATTGTCACATTTTTAATAAAAGTAAGAAAATGCATATAGCACTAAAGAGTGTTTCATCAAATGCTTAAGGGATTAAAAATATGAAAGAGAACAAAATCATTGTGATGGATGAAACTGTTACAAAATGAGAAAAATCCAGGCAAAGTTTACAAGTCCTTTGTCATTTTGCAGAGTCACAGAAAATGAACTTTGGGTATCTGTCCACTTTAAAGGTTTATTTCTTAATCTTTTACATGTAAACATAGTGCTAACTATGCTTAGAATAGTGCTAACCTCCATACTAAAGTAACTCATCCTGGTAAGCAACATCATCCTACGCAATTGCCATGATTTCCAAAGGATATAAATTTAGCCCTTGAATGAACAGTGTATGAAATCTGTGCTGTAAGTACCTGGTGAAAACAACTGCTAACAGCAGTAATAATATGTCAACATAAAAAACTATTTGAACCAATTAGCTACTCAGAGGTCCATGTTTGAAACAGCAGCTTCTTCTCAGAGCATACAGTAAGCAACAGAAAATGTACATTTGATGAAACATTCTTTGCATTGGAGAAACATGAAAATAAATATAGCTCAAGGAAGTATAATCACTTTTCTAATACATCTTTCTCAGACCTGTACTAGTTTACTGGTTCAAGAAGCTCTCATCACATTTTGTCATTTGTATTTTACATATTGCTATTTGGGCAATTCAAATAAAATGCAGGTCTTGTAAAAGAATAAAAACATTGACAAGGATGCATGTGCCAGGGACCAAATTAGAGGGTTCTTTGGTGCAATTAGTCCAAATTCTCAGATTTGAAGGATAATATGTACCAATAAAAAAAATCTGCTGCTAATCATTTACAGCAGTGCTCAGTCTTGCTTCACGGTACAAATTGAAAACAGCTGTTCTCATAAGAAAATTTTATTTTTTTAATCAGGCATTGCCAGAAAAATCTGTACATTAACCTGGACCAGTGATGGTTCTGTACCCTCTGTTGCTGTGAAACACGACATGAGCTAAAAGCAAAGACCGGTTCTCACAAGGACAACTGCTTCAAGTTAGGAACCAGAACAGTGCGTTTAAACAGTCTTCTTAGATATTTTCTTGCCTTTCTTAAAAACTAGCTTATTTTTAATGTAGCCACGCTTCCTTTTGGTAGTCTAAAAAGAAAACAGAACACAAGGTATTAATGCAGGATTTTTACAAATTAAAAAATCTATACACACATGGTTTACTGCATTATGATGAAGACTATCTTAGTAAGCTCTTTGCTCTTCCTATAGTTAGACTCCTGAACCAGTGAGCACCACTGTTTTATATCCATTATGCTAAGAAATCCAAGACAAATAGGACTGGGTCCCTAGTTTTAAGATGAAAGGACTACCAGAGCATTCCTCAAATGTATATTATATATATTCCCTATAATCAAGTAAACGAACTTCCACTTCCTCTCAACTAATAAATATTTAGCTGTAATAATTACTCAAATTTTCAGGCATGATGGAATATAACACTAGAGAATGGTTATGTGGTGATGACTATACCTATCTACAAAATTGAAAGACAAAATCCTTGGGGCACATTCTGTAATACAACTTCCTTGAGTTTCATAGATGTTTTAAAAATAGAACATTTTTCTTAACAATTCAGTATCCTACTAAAATACTTTCAACAGATAGTTCCTGGTATAAGAAACAAATTACTACACATGTGGTGATACAAATTACTACAAAAATATTTCTTATGTTAGAATCCTACCAGATAAATCACACAGGCACATATGTCTGTCAATTTGACACACAGTGCTAGATACTGAAGAAAGAAAATATTTTTGGAAATAAGTAATTTAATACACCAAAACTATAGGTTAACAGAGGATGAAGACTCGAGAGACTGATCATTCAATTTCCACATTCAAATAAAACTCTTAGAGGTTTCAGAAACTTACGGTAAATACTGTATTATGTTTCTTTATTCATGAGGTACAGTTCAAAACAATTTATAATTTTTTCTAACACAAGAAAAGGCAAAATGCAATCCTTCAGGTTACAAAAATTAGCAACTGACTTCTTAACTACATATTTTACCTTATTATTAAATTTTATTAAGGCAAAAAGAAATCTCAGAGTGCACAATATTTAAAAATTCAAACCAGATGGAGTTAGTTCCTTTATTACCATTTCCTATAAATTTCTAACATACCTTTTTTATTAGATCTTATAATGTACCCCAGGACTATGCAAGTATGTAACTGTGCCCTCAGGGCATTTTTCTCCTTTGGCATTGAGCCATGCTAAAAAGTCTTTTCTGTCCCCTGGACTATAATTCCCAGCATCTCAGCCATGTCAGCTTTGCAGTGGCAGGTAAACTCTCAGAATGAATGCTGGTATGTGCACCCTCCTCCCCCGAAGTCAAAACCAGGGTAGAGAGAGGAAAGTAAACAAAAAACATTCCTCTATAGTGTTAGTACAAAACAGAGAATATAACGCCATGAAACCAGAAATCAAAATCCATGTTACTGGCTACTAGAATACATGTTTTGAGCAATACCAGACAGACTAAATTTTATTTATCCATTCACACTATTTATTTTGGGAAAATGATGGGAAGACAAAAGAGGTCAGATTAAGAAAATTCACCACCTTTGGGGTCTATATCGTCAGTTAGATAGCAAATTCAATAGCTCTGTTTTTTCAGGAAAAGTAGACCTCAACTAGGGTTGGATATCTTAGGGAGTAACTGCTTTGAGATTAGCAGCATTTGCTTTGACTTGTGCACTGGTGTGATTCACCAGTTTCTTCTAGGTCATGCCTGTGACAAACCAGATCATTTGATTTCTTAATGTCATTTTACCTGAAGACTGGTAAGTAAACTTAATATGACTAACATAATGCATGTCAGATCTATGTGCCACCTTTAAATACATTAATCTAGATATGGTAATTTATATTTGGCACTGAAAGTATTCTTATAAAAAGTTTCTATTTACATATCATTCAGCTAATATTCAATACTTTTATAGTACAAATTAAAATTATCTGTATTCTGAATATATTTGATGTTTTAAATAATAAAATGATAAGACAATTTCTTCAATGATTTAAAATAACTTATTTGAGCTAGGTAAACCTAAGGGCCCTTTCAAAAATGACTATGACTGAAACTGATTTAATAATAATCACTATTATAAGAATAGTACCTTACAATAAATGCCTAATATTTTATCTGACTACTCATTATTTTCCATTTCCTAATTCTGGGAAACCTACATAAAATACTCAGTTTTAGCAATCATTTATGGCACAGATTACAGATCTATTTGGTGTAAGTGGCAATAATGAGCTCAATGAAATATTTCATATCTTATATAATATTAGAAAAGGATTGCAGTGGTCCCATAATTCCTGCCTACAAGCTTGTGATAATAATTACATTAAAAATAATCATTTTAAGATAAATGATTTTTTTTTTTTTTTTGCTTCAGGGAGGCAGCCTTAGCCAACTGAAGCCTGTTCTTTATTCAATGAATAATAATCATAACATCACACTACATAAAGATGCAATATAAAGTTGCTTTGACCAAAAGATGAAGAACTTAACTCATTTTATTAGTTGAGCATTTGGCAATTTTACTTTCACACAGGTTTGGAAAGTGATGGCCACAGATATATCTTACTTTATAAATAAATCTTACTAATGGGAATGGCACAAACTAAAGCCAGAATGCCTCTGGAAAATCCCAGCATGGTTCACTAATAATCACCATGCTATTCAGAAAAGGTTGCTGCTTGAGAGATCTGAAGTGCTCAGTTTGAATGCTCCTAGCAGGCTAGCCTGATATTTACTTTGCATATAAAGCCAGTCTTTACAAATCTGGCAAATGAAAATTTATTGTAATTTCCAGTAATTCTTTTTCATACAAACCAACCTTGAGTTACCCCTTTATAGAAATGATTTCACTTGGCACCCACCTTCTTTGACAAATACTTCTGTTTTGGGAAAATGTTGGTGACTCGAGGTTTATGATCTAGTGTCTCTCTGTTATCAGGTGCTTTCACTTTATATATCCTGACAAGCCAGTGCTCTGATGTAAAGGCTTCCTCCAAATGCTTGAATTTAATGTCCTTGTTTCCAATCTCAGCATTACGCGTTCGGTCAAAACCTGGGGGTGTACGAAAATCCAGCTGCAAAAGTGACATGAGTATTGGATGTTAACCATATTGGAAAACACTGTTTAGAAGACAGTAAATGTTATTATTGTTATAGTAATACCCTCTCCCTTTAAACTAGAAAAACAGAATCGAGTACCGTATCTCAGTAGTTCTCACACACTGCTAACTAGACAGGAAGAAACCAAGGAGAGAGAAACTAAGTACATCAGAGTAAGAATTCCATAGAATCCTCAGACTGGATAATGAGCCTATAGGTATAAAAACACCAAATTATCAAAAGGAAACCCATCAGAGACCTTTTTATAGGTATAGAGAAATAACACAGAAAGGGTTTATTTTCTGTCTCAGGGCCTTACACTATCTAGTCTCTCTGCCTGACATGTTCTTCTGCATGGCTGGCTCCTTTCTATCCTCTAGGCTCAGCCCAAATACCATCTTTTCAGGGAAATATTTTCTGAGATCGGTGGTTGATAAGTATCCTCCATTGTTCCTTACAGAAACTTGTTCAAATTTTATTCTATAGCATACATTACTAACATTTTTATTTATTTTTAAAATTATTTGCACTATAAATTGTTATTTATAGTATAGCTTTACGTTCTGAGTGTTATTTGTTAAATAAATGCACAAGTAAGCAATGATACTACATCTTGAAAGTGGCAACTACAAAAGACGCTAAAAAAGCCAAACCAAGGAAGAAGAATTTACGAGAAATAAACAGAAAAAATAGGAAAGGAAGGGCAACTTTAAAAACAAACTCTAATCTAAGGAGTGAATAACTTCCTCTTGCTTATTTACACAACAGCAAAAGTTATACTTCATGTTTTAACCATGTATTATTCTTGACTAAGGCAGGCATCAGAATGAATGCAAGCTAGAAACATGGTTTAAAACTATTGATAAACTTAAAAGATGGGAAAAAAGGTCCTCTGATGCTATCATTAGTGAGCAGAGAAACTATTTACCCCAGAAAACCCATTTTCTAGGGTAACTAATTATTATGGCCAGTGCTTCTTTCCTAGCATGAGTTTAGAGACCAGGCAGTGGCCTTCAAAAAGAAACCCAAACTCAAAAACCTAAATCTAATTACTGTGTTTTTTTTTTTTTTTAAAGCCAGCTGCAGAGTAATTTCAGGTGAATAATGAGGAAACAAATGCCTGATTGTGCAAAATCTACCTTGAAGCAAACACAATGAGCAGGAACAGAGTGACGTGCAAACTCTTCTGAAAACCAATGGAGTGTCCTAGCCTATACTAGCCACAATGATTTTATTTTACGAAAAGATAAAATTTGTTTCACAAATTAAGGTCCAAAAGAGACCCCCTTCAGTTTGAATAGTTATCTTGATTGTTGGTGTTTAAATAACAAGAAATTTTTTCTCTGCTTTCTTATCAACTTAACCATCAAGTAATATGGCACCTTAGTATGAAGGCGATAACTTAGGATAGACCTTTGACACGAAGTACAGATTAACAAGAGAAAAACAAATTTATGGACATGTGCACTGCACATCACACAGGGGAAACCTCACGAAAAGTAACTCAAAGCAGTGACTTAGAACTTTGGCTTATATAACATGTTCAACAAAGAACAATAAATTCGTGGAGAAATGACAGTACAAAATGAAGTTTTAGGCCTCCAAGGTGGGAAAGTATAGAAAGGTAAATATATGGAAGAAACTAATGGAGTAAGGTTTTTTTTTTTTTTTTTGCAGATTACACTGGTGCCCTCTCTGGGCTGATAAGAGGATAGGGTTGTCCCCAGTAAAGGAGAATTTATGTCCAGTCTTTAGGCAGAAAAGAGGTCATATGAAAGAGCTTTTCCTCCATTTGCTGCTTCTAAATTGCCTTCAGCTCAAAAATAATTTTTACATCAAAGAGGCATTTTTTGGGTGACATACTCTGGTTTCCTTGAAGAATCAAGTCACCAGTCCAACACCTATTATTTACAGACAAGAAAAGAACCAACTAGAGTTCAGGGAGGACAAAAATTGTCTGAGGGTTACATGACTTGACAGAGCCCGATCTAAAACACTGGCATTACGACATCAAGTCCATTGTTTCTTCTTTCTGCCACAATACCTCTTTGCACATTCACTCACTTTGCAGACTCTTAAGCTTTTCTATCACATCCTTCTAATTTACTAGAAAACTCTGACCCAGACAGTTCTAGCTATCTATGGTCATGGAGAACAGAGACAGAGTGAGCATCTTTAATGACTATATAATTCAACTCTTTAAGCTCTTTCCCACCAAGCAGCAAAGTGACCTACCTAAGACCACACTGTTTCCTAGCAGAGACCTCTCCTGGGAGAAAAATGCCCCTTCCAAAAGCATGAGGTCAAAAGGTGGGATGGCAAGCAAAGGCTGGATTTGAGCCTAGTGTTAATAAATATTTTGGAAAGAAGTCCTTGATCTAATTTTTTCCCCTAATTTCTCATAAAGAAGTTTCAGAAAGCTAAATTTAGTGGAAAAAAAAAAATCTTTAGATAAGCAAATTTCTCTACACAGCTCAAAATATCATTATCCTGTTTTCTAGAGGCAAACAAGATTTATTTTTAAAATATTTTTTTGAATAAAGATTATAGAAAAACTGATTGAACTAACCTGCATTTCTCCAAATCTGTAGTATGACATTTTATACATAAGGCAATTCAACAAAGTGGGAGATCCTGCTTTGTCTACACGGAACTCTCCCTGTGGGGTAAAATAGTCACTTTCCTACAAGAAAGAAACCAGAAGGTTCTATGTCAGTTCAATTTAACACACTCAAAGCTATAGGTTCCCCTTTTCATTTCCCCATAAGAACCAGCTTTTGAGGTATTTTCATAAAGCCATGTTCATTACATCTCAAAAAAATTAATCCCATCAGATTTTAAACCATGTAATAAGGCCTTAATAATTTAAAGAGAATGGTACCCAACATGGTTTAATACCAGGTAGGGCTGGCTATCTCCAACCATCCTGTCCTCATCCCATTACTCATTTTCAGAGTTTTCCTCAATGTTAGTCCTAAGTTTTTACACATGAACTCTGCAATCAGCTTTAGTGGAGGAAGAGAGTATTTGGAAGACTCCTGTAGTAATTTTTATTGGGTTAGCTTGTAAATTAACCTCTACAAGGACAATCTGGCACACCAGATAAAAAAAAATGTAATTTCTAACCTAGAAATTCCTTGTCTAGGAATTAATCCTACAAAGTTACTTGTACATAGGCAAAATAATGAATGTAGATAGTTATTTACTGCATCATTGTTTATGACTATAACACTGGAAACAACCTAAATGTCCATTAATAGGGATATACGTTAAATAAATCATGGTATACACACAAAAAATGGAACATACTGTGTATATGTTAAAAAGAGAATGAAGAAGCTCTCCATATTCTAATATGGAAAGACTGTCAAGATATATTGTGAAGTGAACAGGGTGTATACCTTGCTGGAATTAGAATCACAAGAAAACAATAATTGTGACTACCAGGGACTTCTTCTATTTTTTTAACTGACAAATCTGTACATATTTTTGGTGTACAACATGTTTTAAAATATGTATACATTGTGGAATGGCTAAATAAAGCTAATTAACATAATATGCATTACCATACTTATTTCCTTATGATAATGACAACACTTAAAAACCTACTCTTTGTAATTTACAAGTACATAATACATTGTTATTAACTATAGAACAACTTTTGTAATTTTTGGGGGGTAAATTTTATCATCTATCCTCTTTATTTTTCAACCACATAAATATATTTATTCACAAAGCTTAAAAATAAATCTAAAATGCATAGACATTTAGGATTTCTATATCTATATAAACAATCCATATTTGAAAACAGTCATCTATCACATGTCACACATTTTAAACACTGCTAAAGCAAATTCACAAATGAAAATCACATGCTGGGAGCATTAAGTTTCAGAAAATTAACACAAGGAAATAATGTTTATTAATCACAGTTAATAGGAAATGTTACAGCATTTACATCGGACCAGGAAATCTGAGGTTTTACTCTATCTCATCCCTGTCACATGACACACATTTTCTCCCAAAGAGTCTTTTATTCTGGATCAGTGGCAAATTATTCTTATCTTTTTGTCTTCATGTAAAGCACAATGCTGGATGCCCAACCTCTAAGAGCTTGCAACTTAGTGAGAAAGAGAAGACAGAATCTAACTATAAAACATGTATAAGTGATTTGATAATGTTATAGGACATGGGTATATGAGGAAAGGGCTTCTGGAGAGGGAACAAGTCTGGGGTAGGGAAGGCATTCCAAGAAAGGGTAAAAACATATGTGTCAGGTAAGTCAAGAAAAGAAATCACAGGCAAGTTTTCTGGGGATAGAGTAGATGGGCTGAGTAGAAAAAAGTTGACAGAAGTACAACCAACCATCAAAGGAAGGCAAAACATAAAGGTGCTTGCATTCCAAGGTAAGGAGTTTGGACTTTACACCAATGCTTCATCCCAGAGGTTATCTACTTCATACCAGTCACTAGGCTGAGACTTCATCTACATTACCTCAAATTCTCCTAACAGCACTATGAATTAGTTATTCTTGGCATCTGCCTTAGTGATAACCTAGTTTGCCTTGATAACCATTATAACTATAGATCCTAGAACAATGCCTAATGCTCAAAGCATGTATGTTGACTTGACCAAAAGTAACTTGTGCATAGCACCAAGTTGACAGAGTTTTAGTTCTAACTTTTGCCTGGTTTCAAGGCCTTTTCCTATAATTGACTGAAGTTTCTTAAGCTGAAAAGTGACATGATCAATTTTGTATTATCCTCAGAGAGGAAACAAGACTAAGGCAAAGATAACAATTTCAAGATTACTGTCCTATTTCAAGTTTACCAGCATAAGGGTCAGTATTAGGGTGGAAGCAATGGAAATGGAAAGAGCTAAAGTGAAGGGCTATGAAAAAGTAAAAACCAAGAAGTTTTGGCAAGGGATTGCTTCACAGGGGAGAATGGAAGTACCAGGTCTGAGCTTCTGAAGTTTTAAATCCAGGAAATACATGGAATTTAAATCCATGAAATGTCTGATTTCGAATCAGAAGTTCAGCTTATTATATCTTAAATAGGAAGCAGCACAATTAATCAAAATATGCACCTAAACTATCCATAAAATTTTGCCATCTTAACGGTAGCCTGAGAACAAATGGTGATGAAATCACCAAAGGCGTTTTCCACAGCTTGTTGAAAATTGAATACTTTTCCTTGCAAGTAGCGGTCCAAAGCCTGGAAGAAGTGGTAGTCAGTTGGTGAAAGCTCTGGTGAACACAGTAGATGACAGAGAGTTTCCAAGTCCAGCTGCTGTAATTTGAACAGTGTTGTTTTTTGCAATATGTGGTCTTGCAAGAGGATTGGCCTGTCTCCATTGACCAATCTCAGCTGCTTAATCGCAAACAACATCATCATTTCGTCCAAGTGGTGGCAGTAGACATCCACTGTAATCAGTTGACCAGGTTTCATGAAGCTGCAGTGGATATATACCAGTGCTGAACCACCAAACAGACACCATTAGCATTTTTTGAAGAATATTTGTTTTTGAACTGTGTTTTGGCACTTCTTTATCCAACCATTGTGCCCAACACTTTTGATTGTCATAAAGAATCCATTTTTCATCACACGTAACAATACGGTATAGAAATGTTCGCCTTTATGTCATGACAGCAAAGAAAGGCAAGCGTTTGAGATAATTTCTCTGCTTATGCTTGTTTAATTCATATGGTATCCATCTATCCAGCTTCTTTACCTTGTCCATTTGTTTCAAATGGTTCAATATTGTTGGAATTGTAAAGTCAAACCTTACTGCTAAATTCACCCGTAGGTTGAGATGGATTCACTTCCAGTACAGCTTTCAGCTCATCATTATCCACCTTGGTCTCTGGTCACATATGTGCTCATTAAAATCACCAGAATGGAACTTCTCAATCATTAGCCACATCCTTCCCAAACACTTCATTCATATTTCAAGCTGTCTGTGCAGTACTTGTCCCATGACGGATCTCGTATTTGAAAATAACATGAATTTTTGACTCATCCATGGTTTCACAAAAATTGCTCTAAAAAAAAATTTGACAGATAATCACAAGCCAAACCATGTGGTTGAAAGAATGAGGATGTACATTCACAATAAAACAAGACGTGTCAAAATGAAATGTCAGAGATATCAACTGCCAAACAGTACTTAAGGAAATCGAACATTTCATACTTAATAACCTAACAGTAAAGTCAGAGTAAGAAACTAATTTAAGGATAGGATGATGAAAACAAATACAGTGCAATTAACAAGATAAGAGAATTACTTGGACACCGTGAACAGTCTTTCACACACCTGGAATTATTGAGTTTCTTACCCGAATGTCTTTTGGATGTTCCCCTTCAGCTATCCTAACCATCCAGAGAAACTTGTTGATATCATCACCAGAGTAACCAATAACACCTCCAAAAATAACCAAAACATAATCTACATCTAGAGTCCTCATGATTTTATAGG
>CAUYRT010087439.1:0-43461 GCA_963574885.1 Lepilemur ruficaudatus | reverse complement strand
AAAAAAAAAAACCCACCTCATTTTGGCTGATAATTATAACCTTCTTTCCTAATCTATCAGACATCTACTTTTATTTTATACCATATATCTTAAGAGGGTTAACAAACCAGATGATATTTGTGGAAATATTAAGTTTTACATAAATCGTGTTCCACACATTAATTATTAAAATAACTTACATTTGTCAACTATTCTACTTCAGATGATACTAAAAAGAAGAAAAATTTGGAAGAAACTGAATTATATTCAATAGAGAAATTTTTATAAATTTATAAGGATGATGATGATATAGATTTTATCCCATCTTCTCCAGAAAAAAGAATTATTTCTGCTGCTTCTTCCTCTTTAAAATGCTTTAGGTAATATAGTTAATTATTTAATAAACATTGAATAATTCACATTGGTATGTTAATTGTATCTTAATAAAGTCATTACAAAAAAAAGTAGGCAGAAGGAATGAATCCCTCCATACTTATCACCCAGATTCAACAATTACCAACTCATCCAATATTGGTTCAGGTGTACACATGCTGAGGTCCTTATTCCCCCCACTGCTCTGGAAGTTGACCTCCAAAAATGGTGATATTTAAATTCTGTCTTTCCTCCTTTCATTCATAGCTGGAATACTTTTGTCAGTTTCAAAATGATGATGTTCATTCTCTAACCACCTCCAAATAGTGACTATATTTTTCAGTCATGACCATGAACTCATGAGATAAACATATTAGGTATGTTTCAGTAACAGTTATCATCCTTATTGATTCTCAAACTGATTCATGTTTTGGCCGTGGGAGAAGTTTCAGGAGGGCCCTTCAGTCCTTATGACATAAACTTAGTAGTCTCTGAGAGCTTCCTTACCATGTAGTATGAAAAGATGTTCCAGGCTTATCTGTGCATTTCTGCCCCAGACCTGAAATCAGCCATTTCCCCAAGCAGCCCTGATTCTTTTTAACAGAGAATATTTTAAGGCCACAATCCCTGCATGTCCTAAGGTATCTTCCTGTTTGAATCCAGTTTTAAAGTAATGGCCTTTGGCCAGGCATGGTGGCTCATGCCTGTAATCCTAGCACTCTGGGAGGCCGAGTAGGGAGGATCTCTCGAGGTCTGGAGTTCGAGACCAGCCTGAGCAAGAGTGAGACCCTGTCTTTACTAAAAATAGAAATTATATGGACAACTAAAAATATTTACAGAAAAAAATTAGCCAGGTGTGGTGGCACATGCCTGTAGTCCCAGCTACTTGGGAGGCTAAAGCAAGAGGATTGCTTGAGCCCAGGAGTTTGAGGTTACTGTAAGCTAGGCTGAGGACACGGCACTCTAGCCCAGGCAACAGAGTGAGACTCTGTCTCAAAAACAAAACAAAACAGTAATGGCCTTTTACTGAAGTGTGCTCTCTCCAAGGTCCTGTCCAAAGTGGCAGGCTTTCCCAGTAAAAATGATAAAGAGTGAAGTCAGACTACTGCCCTCTCAGAATTTCAACCTCAACCATATAGATTGTTGACAAGGAGGCAGAAGTACACAGACCTTCACTTTTAAGACACCAACAAAATGGTCCATGGCATCTTTACTTACCCTTAATATGGGTATTACCTCCATATCTCATTTATTTTTGGATCAAAACCAGCTATGGTATTCTAATAACAGAGATTTCCCACGTTATCCACAACATGATTTTATACGTATATTTACCCATCCCAGTAGTGCAACTGTTTGATTATTTCATAACTGTAGTGATACATTATAGTTTCATAGCTAGCATGTAGTCAACCTTAACCTTGAGGTTGACTTTCTCATACTCTTTGGTTATTCCTCTCAGGGTAGCACCCTCCAGCCAGAATCACATTCAGAAGCATGGTAGTGAGTAAGCACACAATTTTCCTACTCAAAACCCTTCAGTGGGAATGCTTTGAAGAAGTTGGTGAGTACTGAGAAGCAAGAGTGTCTCCTCTGTATGTATTCCATTAAAATATCAATAAAATTGTTTGACATACACAAAAAATTGTTCAACAGTATGTCTGTAGTCCCAGAGTTCAAGGCTGTTGTGTGCTATGGTCATGCCTGTTAATAACCACTGCGCAACATTGTGGGCGACACTCTATACATAAAAAAAAATTGTTCACCAAAATAGCAAAGATCAGTGATGAAATTAAAGGAGAAAAATTAAGTGAAAATAAATAAATTGAAACTAGTGAAAAGTTTCGTAACACAGAAAAAAAGAAACAAGGTGACAAGCGCCTAGAAACTAAAAAAATAAACCTCTGAATTAGAATCACCCAAGAATCACAAGTTCAATTCAGAAAACAAGTAAAATTTTCTCTTACATATATGAAAGAAGTTAACATGCTATTGTAAAAGAATATAAATAAGGAAAAAGCTGATTCATCACTATAATGAGTAAAACAAAATGAACTAGAAAGCCATATCTACATATAGAAAGAATACATAAATCAGTGAAAAGATGGTGTGAAAGAATGATAATCTAGAGCTGGAATACAACGAATATATCCAGCAATACTAAAAGAAACTAATTAGTTGAAATACTAAAAGAAACCAATGGCAAAGAATGAATGATTAAGAGTCCTATCTGAACAGTGCCTTGAACTAATAAGAAGAATTGAGACTAGAAATTGAGAGTACCTATATTTACCAACCAGATTATGATACCAAGAAGTAGTCTTATGAAATTGAAATAAAAGAAAAATTAAAATCCTACAAGTAACTAAGCAAGAAAAATACCACATTTACAGTAACAAACAAGAATTACTTCTGACTACTTCTGAGAGAAGCAGAGAACAACATTTACAAGATTTTCAGGATAAAAGACGCAGGCAACTTTCATTCACATATGACAAAAAGAGAAGTAACTTTATGGAGTTTTCTTTTTTTAATTTCAGCATATTATGGGGGTACAAATGTTTAGGTTACCTTTCACCATCTTCCCCCCCACCCCCCGGAGTCAGAGCTTCATGCGTGCCCATCGCACTCATTATGTATGCATATACCCATCCCCTCCTCCCCCCTCCCATCTGCCCGACACCCGATAAATGTTATTCCTATATGTGCCCTTAGGTGCTGATCAGTGAAACCAGTTTGCTGGTGAGTACATGTGGTGCTTGTTTAGCCATTCTTGGGATACTTCACTTGGTAGATGGGTTTCAGCTCTATCCAGGAAAATACAAGAGGAGCTATATCACCATTGTTTCTTATAGCTGATTTACAGAGTTTTAAAGTCACAGACAATGTAAGCTTCAAACTGGGCAAGGTGGCTCACACCTGTAATCCTACCACCCTGGGAGGCCAAGGCAAGAGGATCACTTGAGCTGAGGAGTTTGACACCAGCCTGAGCAACAGTGAGACCCCGTCTCTACAAAAATAGAAAAAATTAGCTGGCTAACTAAATATAGAAAAAAATTAGCCAGGAGTGGTGGTGCATGTCTGTAGTCCCCACTACTGGGGTGGGTTAGGCAGGAGCATTGCTTGAGCCCAGGAGTTTGAAGTTGCTGTGAGCTAGGCTGATGCCATGGGCACCCTAGCCTGGATGACAGAGTGAGACTCTGTCTCAAAAACAAACAAACAAACAAAAAAAACCCCCCCAAAAAACAAAAAATCCAGGCTATTAAGAACTGTTCAAATAGTAATACTGACTTTAAAGGGGAAAGGACTATTGCTGGAAAGTGCATAATTATTAATATTAAAACAAAAAAACCTTAAGAAAACAAAGAGATATGAGATAGAGAAAACAAAGTTTAAAAAAGGCAGAATACCTTTTTTTCCCCAAATAAATGAGATTAAAGTTACTAATTGGGGATCTATCAAAATTAGAACTACCTTCCCTCTCTAGGTCAAACCTTCCTTTTTTTCTTTTTGTTGTCAGAATATGGCTAGTTCAGTATATCAAGAGACAGACTGCCAAAAAGACTACTCTAAGACATTCAGTGCCCAGCAGCAATTAGATGTTTACGTTTTCAGGCTGGGCATGGTGGCTCATGCCTGTAACTCTAGCATTTTGGGAGGCTGAGGCAGGAGAACTGCTTAAGTCCAGGAGTTCAAGACTAGCCTGAGCAAGACTGAGACCCCCATCTCTACAAAAAACAGAAAATGTAGTCCAGCTACTCAGGAAGCTGAGGAGGATCACTTGAGCCGAGGAGCTTGAGGTCGCAGTGAGCTACGATGATGCTACTGCACTCTAGCCTAGGCAACAGAGTGAGATCTTGTCTCAAAAAAAAAAAAAAAATATATATATATATTTCTGTTTTCAGTCTTCCAAGGTTTTAAGGGGTAGCTCCTGAAAAAGACAGCCCAGCTCTGTAAGCCTCCCTAGGTGACTGTTCAAAGGGGAGGAGTTACCACCTTCCCTGGGGTTAAAGGGGTGAGCCTGACCTAAAACAATCACAACCTTACATCCCTCAATTCACCTCAACTGGGGCACTCAGGGCAAGCAACTTGATGTTCTCTGATCAAATTAAACATCAAACACAATTTCTACACAAAGAGATTTTTGACAGGAATTTCATAAATGTCATATTCTCTTCTTTCATTGTTTTCTATATGTGTATAATTTATCTTCTGGGAAGAAGCATATAACTCTGTGACTTAAAAATAGAGCTGTCAAGGCCCGGCACGATGGCTCATGCCTGTAATCTTAGCACTCTGGGAGGCCAAGGCGGGAGGATCGCTCAAGGTCAGGAGTTCGAAACCAGCCTGAGCAAGAGCGAGACCCCGCCTCTACTAAAAATAGAAAGAAATTAATTGGCCAACTAAAAATATATAGAAAAAATTAGCTGGGCATGGTAGTGTGTCCCAGCTACTTGGGAGGCTGAGGCAGGAGGATTGCTTGAGCCCAGGAGTTTGAGGTTGCTGTGAGCTAGGCTGATGCCACGACACTCTAGCCCAGGCAACAGAGTTGAGACTCAAAAAAAAAAAAAAAAAAAAAAATTGAGCTGTCAAAATTTGTAATACCATTATTTCCCACAAGAGAACTGTATTAATTAATGAGTATCAGTAACAGTTGAGTAGTTACAATAGTAAATGAAACTACTAATATGTCATCTCAATAGTTTAATAAAAACCAATATGATCAGATCAATAGATTTAAAAAACATGTTTCCATTGAGATATAAAACACATGCAGTAAGTGTGCTAATAAATCAAAGTAGAGAACATTCACAGCACCACAGTATACTTCTTTGTGTCCATCTCCAGTAAGATTATTAACAGTTTTGCTATTCTTGAACTTCTTAATTCATGTATATAGAATAATACAGTATGTATTATCAATGCATTTTTGAAAAGGCATCTGATAAAACTCAAACCACTTCTAACAAATTAAAACACAAAATTAGAAGTTTTTAAAATCAAGAACCAATACAATACATTTTACACCAAGGGTGAATCCATTAAAAACAATGACTGTTCTCTCATTTTCACTCTCACATTGGACATTCTTGCCAATGCAAAAATATTCAAAACAGAAAATGCTACATGAGATTATCATTATATGTAGACAACTTGATTATATACCAACACAATCCAAAGAAAATCAGTCATAATAGATAATTAAAACTTCAGAAAAGTGGTTAAAAGATAAATATAGCTTACAAGTAGGGTAAAATCTCAGACCCATCATAGTTTCTGACTTAATAGACACATACACAGAGATATGAAGAAAACAGATGGAAAATATGAGAAGTTAAGAGACATGGAAGACAGAGTATGAAAGTCTAATATAAATGTAGCCAGAATTCCAGAAAGAAGAGAAAATAGGGCAGAATTTGAAAAGATGACAGCTGGGGCTTTTCCAGAAGTAATTAAGGACACTAATCCTCAGATTCAAGAAAGCCAACAAATTCCATGCAGAGAGATAAAAAGAAATCCACACAAAAATATATCACTGTGTAACATTTGGACAAAAAATTGATTTCTCTTCAGCAAAAATGGAAATCAGAAGACAGTGGAATATCTTCAATGCGATGGTGAAAATAACCTAGAATTCTTTTCCCAGCAAAATACCCTTCAAAAACCAAGGATACTGAACTGTACACTAACTTTTAAAAGATAAATATCATGCTATATGAATTATATCTCCAGAAAGCTGTTATTTTTTTTTTTAATAACTATCATAAAAGCAACAGATAACAAGTGCTGGCAAGGATGTGGGGAAATTAGAACCCTCCTACTCTGCTGGTGGGATTGGAAAATGGTGCAGCCATTTTGGAGAACAGTTGGGCAGTACCATGTAACCTAGCAATTTCACTTCTAGTTATACACTCAAAAGAATGGAAAACACGTATTCAAAACAAGTACTTGTACACAAATGTTCACAGGAGTATTCATAATAGCCAAAAAGTAGAAAGAACCTAAATAAATGTCCATGAACTAATGAATGGATAAATAAAATATGTATAACCACTCAATTGAATATTATTCAGCCATACAATAGAATGTAGTACTGATAAATGCTACAATAATGATGAATCTTGAAAATGTTATTTTAAGTGAAAGTAGCCAGTCACAAAGAATCGTATATTATACAATTCCATTTATATGAAATGTACAACAGGCAAACCTATAGAGACAGAGAGTAGATTAGTGATTGCCTAGGGCTGGGAGGGATGAGAGGATTTGGGGATGATGGCAAGCAAGGGGTAAGGGGTCTCTCTTTGGGCTGATGAAAATGCTCTAATATTGGTTATGGTGACATTTGCACAATTCTGTGAATATTAAAAGCCATTGAATTATACTGTTTAAATGGGTAAATTTAAAATATGTGAAATATATCTCAGTAAGCTGTTATTTAAAAAGCAATGAGAAATAAAGACTTTTTCAGATTATCAGAAAACCAATAGTTTGTCATCAGCACACTCTTATTAAATGAACTACTAAACATGTACTTTAAGGTACAGAAGTGAGCCTGGATGGAAGATCTCAGATCAACTGAAGCAAAAAGTGAGTGGTAAATATGTGGTTAAATCTTTGCAAATCGTGACTGTATTAAAAAAAATGTCTTGGCCGGGCGCGGTGGCTCACGCCTGTAATCCTAGCATTCTGGGAGGCCGAGGCAGGTGGATTGCTCAAGGTCACGAGTTCGAAACCAGCCTGAGCAAGAGCGAGACCCCGTCTCTACTAATAATAGAAAGAAATTAATTGGCCAACTAAATATATATAGAAAAAATTAGCCGGGCATGGTGGCGCATGCCTGTAGACCCAGGTCCTTGGGAGGCTGAGGCAGAAGGATCACTTCAGCCCAGGAGTTTGAGGTTGCTGTGAGCTAGGCTAATGCCACAGCACTCTAGCCCGGGCAACAAAGTGAGACTCTGTCTCAAAAAAAATAAAAAAATAAAAAATAAATAAAATAAAAAGCTTAAAAACAGAATAATAAATTACACAGGAAAAAAATGCTTCTTTTAGCAGAAAAATAAATCAGTAAATAAATGAGGTCTACAAAGAAAAAATAGTCTATTATTACCATTTATTGTTAGTAAATTACTACTACTGGTTAGCTATTATTAAGTACCATGATAATTTATCACTAGTTTCACACATAATTTTATTTTTAATAACTAAAGACTAAAATTTCAAGGCCATTCAAAACTGATTATTCTGAATCCTAGGAAAAATGCCTAGGGATCATATCTCATCTATGGTCAACACTCAATTACACATAACAGAGAAGAGTAAAAGGATAATGAAAAATTAAGACTTGAAATGGCTCAAAGAAACTGTCTCTTCCCACGATTTCTCATGCTCAGCCACTTTGTCACTTTCCATACTTACTAAAGAACAGGTAACAAAACACTAACAGTGTTCTGGAAACAGATCAGACCAGTAAGTAAATACTGAAGGACTGCATAGGATGAGGCTGGAGTTCCAATTTATTTCGTTTCCAAATTTATTCATAAAACAAATCAGCCTTGTGATCACTTCTTGAGGAGTGACTACAATAGCTGAGTAAAGCCAGTGTACCTCTTAGTGATCTACTGAGAAACTGTACCACATTTTTAATTGGTTAAGAATACTGGTTAAAATAAAGTTTCATCCTGGAAACCAAATATTTAAGAATTGGTCAGGTCTAAAAGACATTTCCTCCCTACCCCAGCAAAGATACGCTTCAGAAGCTCCAAATTTAAAAAATTAAATTTAATTTAATTTTAAAAAGGGCAAGGAGATAAAAGGGTACAACTGATAAAGGAATTAGAAGATGCAACAAACTACAGGTGTTAGTTTGTTTTTTTAAGTTGTTCTTACCTGCACTAAAGCCTGAACGGCATGAACTTGTCCAGCTATCCTTAAACTATCATCTCCTTCTCCACTACAGAAAGAAGAATCAAAAGAACACGATGTTTCCATGTTGACAAGACAGTGCCGATTCCGAGCACTATACTCCACTAGATTTATCAGTAGACCTAAGCCCTAAAAAAATTTTAAAAGATACGTATTATCACAGGTGAAAACTTAAAAACAAATGAACACGATGTATGTAATTTTTATTGGCAGCTTATAAAAACCTGGTAATCAGTGTTTTATCTTCTGAAAAATGGCTAAAAACCATTATGCAACATAAGAAAGATTCCAAAAGAACCATTCCTTTGGTTTTTAATCACCACTTTTAGTTTCCATACTTTTTATTTTTACATAGAGTCCTTCAAGGCTGTCTTTTGTACAATAAGAGGTACGTTCATACAGAATTTATCAATATAATCCCACAACATATTAAACAACTGGTTCTTACACTAAGATGAATGTTTTCATCATACTAGATAAAATACTCATTTTTGAAACAGTCATTTCAACTTACCAGCACTCGAATATCAAATCTCTGCTCCTGAGGTAGGTACTTTGGAACCTGAAGCACACAGTTCATCGCTGTGCCTATGAGGCCATCCTGTTCTCCTGTTTTGGTGCTGCCCCACTCTGACATAAGAAATGGAAATAGAAATAGAAAAATTGTTACTGATACTTCCTTATGAAAATAATAAACCAGTATTTATTAAAATGGATATTAATTTAGGATTATATAGTTATCCTTTTATTGAAATACATTGTTGATACTTCTGGGCCACGCTACTAGGCTAATTCTAAAATTATCAACTCCTGGCCTGGCGTAGTGCCTCATGCCTGTAATCCTACCACTTTGGGAGGTCAAGGTGGGAGGATCACTTGAGGCAGGAGTTTGAGATGAGCCTGAGCAAGGGCAAGACCCCATCTCTACTATAAAAAAGAAAAATTAGCCAGGCATGGTAGTGTTTACCTATAGTCCCAGCCACACAGGAGGCTAAGGCAGGAGGATCACTTAAGCCCAGAAGTTTGAGGTTGCAGTGAGCCACTGCACCCTAGCCCAGAGATAGAGCAAGACCCTGTCTCAAAAAAAAAAACCCAAACAAAAAAAAAATCCAACAAAGTTAAAATTATCAACTCCTAAAAGCAGTTTAAACCTACATGCGGGTAAGTCAAGTACATTATGGTAGTTAAAAAATCACTACATTGGCCAGGCCCAGTAGCTCATGCCTGTAATCCTAGCACTCTGGGAGGCCAACACGGGAGAATCACTTAAGGTCAGGAGTTCAAGACCACGCTGAGCAAGAGCCAGAGCTGCGTCTCTACAAAGAAACAGAAACTTAGCCAGGCCCGGCGGTGCATGCCTGTAGTCCCAGCCACTGGAGAGGCTGAGGCAGGAGGATTGCTTCAGCCCAGGAGTTTGAGGTTGCTGTGAGATAGGCTCATACCATGGCACTCTAGCCTGAGCAACAGAGTGAGACCCCGTCTCAAAAAAAAATAAAAAACAATAAAAAAAATTACTACATCAAGAAAAGAAACAAAGGATTAATTTGTTTACATGTAATATACAATCTTTCAATGAGAAAATATGGAAAAAATACTACTTACCATTATCATTAGTTAAATTGAGCAACACCCCAATGATGGCCCTCATGCAGTCCTCCACTGCTTTGCCCACATGGTTAGTTACATTCTGGTGAGGCAGAGGCTTACTGTCAGCTAAACATATGCTGTCTTCAGCACGATTATACTGCTGAATCAGTTCTTCACAATGCTGTAATGCTCTTAAAAGAAAATAAAATGTGGACTATTATGGTAAATAATAATAGTACACAATAAACTGTCACTTGAACCTAAACGCTGTCAGATTAAATCTCATTTTATTTTGCAAAATATGATAACTTAAAAAATTTCTCTAAGGAAAGGTAAAATTAAAACTCATGGCAGAAGTTTATATCTGTACTAACTACATCTACCACTAGTAAACTATTTCCCAGGAGTTGTCCCCCATTTTACTGAACTCTCTGATACAACAGACAGACCTCAACCCTTCCCCAAATAGGTAAACCTTTAAGAGCTAATGTTGGACACCTCTGACTCTCATTTAGATATTTTTCATTTAGAAAGCAAGTTCTTAGCAGGTAGGGATTGTTATACATACTAGTATTACATAATAAACATCCTTGTAAAGGACAGGTATTAAATACTTCATATGCATTAGAGCAAATCATTATTTTTAACTAGAAGTCACTCAAACTGACAAGTCTCCTGGCAGCCATCCAAGGGTATATACTGAGCTGTATCCAAGGATTCCCAAGATACTACCCAAAATAACAAGGAAATATAATCCTTAAACCAGTATAGTAGTTCTAAAGAATCTCTTTAAATCACCAAGACCATTAAATTTACTTTTAAGTCTAATGTAAATCAAGTAAGCTGACTCTGTCAGTTGATTTTTCATGTATTAATATTATATGCCATACAAAACCATTAAAGAAATCCACACCATATCTAATCTACCCCTAGGTGCCCTTTAGAACACTGAGGAAGTTGTAAAGGTTCCTTACCTTTTGTTTACGAAGGTGTTCCTCATGACTAACCTAAAATAATTTGTTCTGATGTTTAGGAATGTTGGCCAGAATTACCATGCTGTTATTGATAACTCAACTGTCTTTAATACTGAGCTGAACTGTGGCTTTGAAGGTAGGAGGAAGTTGAGCATATACTATTTAATCTATCAATATGCTATCTATGCATAAATTGTGGTTCTACTGAAAAGCTCAAAAAGCTAAATGAATGCTCTTTCACAAATATCCAATTCTGACCTCTCCTGCCACTTCTAAGACATTTGACCTAAATTTCCTAATCACAATCAAAGAGCTAAAAACCTGTCATATTAAATACCACCCTTTGCAAGGCACTTGTCATGGTTTCTGAAGTATACAAAAGAGACCTTTTAAAATCAGAAACAATATATATAATTATTTGTCAATTATTATAAAATAAAAATAATATAAAATCAAAAAAACAGATTTAATTTTTAAGAACATTCTTTGGTAAGGCAGAATAAAATACGGTAATAAAACAAGTGCAATGTATGCGTTAAGAGTACTAATTGTGATATAAAGTTTTCAAATGCAAGACAAATGAAGAAATGGAGAAGAAATCTACAGATTTAAAAAAATCTACTGGTAAGTTTGAGACTACTGGTAATTTAAGATTTTTAGAAATTTGAATACTGACTAAACATATTAAGCAATTAATAATTTATATCCTGTGGAAAATGGTATTGTGCTTACACTTTTTAAAAGAGTCCTTTTCTTTTTATTTTTTTTGTTTTGAGACAGAGTCCCGAGTAGCTGAGACTACAGGTGTGTGCTACAATACCCAGCTAATTTTTCTATTTTTAGTAGAGATGGGGTCTCACTCTTGTTCAGGCTGGTCTCAAACTCCTGAGCTCAAGCAATCCTTGAGCCCCCCAGAGTGCTAGGATTACAGGCATGAGCCATGAGCCACAGTGCCAGGCCCATAATTGATAATTAAGCTGAGTAAAGTATATATAAGGGTTTATTATACTATTTTGTCTATTTCTGAAATTCTCCAAAATATGAGGTTTAAAAAAGAGATAAAATGGAGTCAGAATGCTGTGGGCCTTTGATAATGCCCATTTCCTAAGAAAATTGCACATATATCCAAAGATAATAAGGCATCAAAGAGATTTGGATTATATGATTATTTTTTCAAAGTGGAGATTTGGAGAAAATTAACTCCATGTGGTATTGTGCTGGATAGGCTCAAGGCCAGAGAACTAGGCCAGAGATATCAAGAACTAGGACAGAGATATCAGGAAGAGGCTGCTGTAATAAGATAGAACCAGGACCAAGAGGTACTTGGGAATTTTACATGCACTGAGGTGATAGTATTAGCCTAATTGTGATGAAAGTTGGGCAGGGAGAATGTGCAATGGGAGAAACTACACACAGATCTGGAAAAACAAGTATTAATAAAGGGCAGAAGAAGAAGGCTAGAAAAGTCTGCTTATTACAAAAATAAAGACTAATGCTTTTTGTTTACTATATGCCAAGCATTGTTCTAGGCTTTACATATTAACTAATTTAATTTATTAATATAATATGCACAATACACAAGAGATATTTTTAAATCATTTAAAATTTTAAAATGTTTTATATATACATATATTTAATACATACTATTTTAAAATCTATTATATACAACATGTAAATGTATTAAGTCATTTTATTATAACGGCAATCATAAGGGGATCAGATATAATTTATTAACCTCCTTGTAAAGAACTTGCAGCAAGTAAGTGACTTGTCCAGAGCTGTGTAGTTTAAGTTAAAAAAGTGGAATCCACAACCCAGTCATTTTGGCACCAAAATCTGTACTCATTCATTAACTTTTGTTCCATAATGTACTCTGATTCACGGAACACAATTGAGCATTTTCTGGAGAAAGGTAGTGAAAGTTTACTTCCGTTACGGTCAATCCGAATGTTTTAAATGATGTTAGATTTTAGAAAAACTTACCTAGCTGATGAAACAATGAGTTGTGAATCTTTATATGCTATCAAGTAGCTTTGATTCTCTGGATTATGCACTGTTACCTAAAAGGGAAAAATATAATTGTGACAATCCATAACTTTCATTCACTCACATAATACCACATTCTGCCTGGTGCCCTAAAACAGGAGTCTCCAACCTATGGTGAGTTGTATAATTATTTCATTATGTATTACAATGTAATAATAATAGAAATAAAGTAAACAATAAAAGTAATGTGTTTGAATCATCCCAAAACCATCCCCTCACCCAACCCCTGGTCCATGGAAAAATTGTCTTCCATGAAAATGGTCCCTGGTGCCAAAAAGGTTGGGGACCACTGCTGGTGCCCTAAAAAACACAAAGATGAGGACAAAATAGCCCTTGTTCTGTAATGAATAACTTCACAATCCATGTGTTTGTTCCAGGATGTTAAATAAGACAGTTTCAGTACAAAAGTAAGACCACCTATTATAATCGCTCATTCATAATTTATGGATTCTATACTCTAGATTCACTGTAACGAATTACTGAAAGTAATTCTGACATTACTTTAAATGTCAGAAAAGGGCAGTCCTCAACTTATAAACAATCTAAAACAAAGTAGAAACAATTTCATCTACCCCAGCAGCATTTAACTGACACTACATTATTTTCCCCACAGATGTTTTAGCTAATCTAACCTGGTCTACAACCTACGCATTCTGAAATTCACTGGCAGTATAAATTCTAATCTATACTGAACTGGGTTAAGTCATTCATAAAAGCCAAAGAACAAAATATACTTAATGCAGTTCAACAGTATCATTCTCTAAAGCAAAATATTGTAACAAGCTGTGCCTACAAACAATCTGCTAAATAAAGAAAATGCTCATTAATTAAAAAACAAACAAGGCCGGGTGCGGTGGCTCACATCTGTAATCCTAGCACTCTGGGAGGCCGAGGCTGGAGGATCATTCAAGGTCAGGAGTTCGAAACCAGCCTGAGCAAGAGCGAGACCCCAGTCTCTACTATAAATAGAAAGAAATTAATTGGCCAACTAAAATCACATAGAAAAAATTAGCCGGGCATGGTGGCACATGCCTGTAGTCCCAGCTACTTGGGAGGCTGAGGCAGGATTGCTTGAGTCCAGGAGTTTGAGATTGCTGTGAGTTACGCTGATGCCACGGCACTCACTCTAGCCTGGGCAACAGAGCGGAGACTCTGTCTCAAAAAACAAACAAACAAACAAACGAAAACCTGACTTTATTTAACTATTGTTTTCTGCAAACAAGTTAAAGTATTTAAGCAGAAATCCACAATAAGGAAAGAATAATAAAGTTTGGCACACATAAGCAAACTCGGCATTTTATCTGGAACAATAATATAGGCAGTCTTAAAATATAAAACACATTTAACTTGTTCATTAACAACTGGTTGCTCAAACAATGCACTGCAAATTCAATTTGGAAAAACAAAGGTGAAACCCTATATAAAGTATTTCTCTCTCTCTCTCTCATACACACAATCACAACTATGACTGAATAATTTTCTCCAAATAACTGTCCATACTTACACTTTCTAAAACTCGTAAACATCTCTCTGCTCCCCATAAGGAGGCTACTAGTTTCTCTTCATCCTCATCTCTACTTAAATGATCCACACATTCTTTAACTAGGTGGGAAAAAAATGGACATGAGTTAGTATCTATCACCTCAATACTTACCCCTTATAGTTAATATTAAAAGCCATATGGACACATAATATGAATAGAGCCTCTCTGAACATTATTCTAGGTTTCATACTGTGAGACTCTGGAATGTATCATACTGTATATATATTTCCATACCCCCCAATACCAAAGTGTTAATAACCTCTTCTTTAAAAGTGAGGTTTGCAGGATGCTGCTAAAAGAATAGATCTTTTCAACCTGATGTAATTATTTTTTGAAGTATGTGAATATTTTTTCAGGCCTTAAATAATATATAAAAATATTATACGTGTGCATATCATACCTTTATCTACAATATGATCCAGACCACCCAAAAGCCGGAGTTCTTCTTTAAACCAGTCTCCTGCTCGTTTGGAAGTGAGGGACAGTAATGTCTCCATAGCTAAATGCCCAGTCTAAAAATCAGAAGCATCATTAATGAATATTTACTCTTAGCAATAATTCTGAGGCAATTCTAGAGATTTTTCTCTTTACAAATATTCACTGTATATTATCAAAACATAGGGTTTTTTTTTTTAATAGAATAGCATTAAAAATAAAATTGAACTTGGCCAGGAGTGGTAGCTCACACCTGTCATCCTAGCGCTCTGAGAGGCCAAGGCAGGAGGATCACTTGAGGTCAGGAGTTCGAGAACAGCCTTAGCAAAAGCAAAACCCCATCTCTACTAAAAATAGAAAGAAATTAGCTGGGCAACTAAAAATAGAAAAAAAATTAGCACGCATGTAGTCCCAGCTACTCAGGAGGCTGAGGCAGGAGGATTGCTTGAGGCAAAGTTTGAGGATGCTGTGAGCTATGATGATGCCACAGCACTCTAGCCCAGGCAACAGAGCAAAACTCTCAAAAAAAAAAAAAAACAAAAAAAACCCTAATTTTTAATTTCATCAAAATAGTCTATGTTGAACAAATGATTTTAACCACAAGACTTGTTTTCATAGAGAAAATTTTTTATTAAAAATAGTCTACCATTTGTCAGTTCAATATAATATATACAGGTATCATTATTTCCACAGTACAGAGGCTCAAGTGGGGGACTGTTGAATCAAAGTGTATACAAACTTAAACTGTAAATCAATATATCAGGGCCGGGTACAGTGGCTCTTGCCTGTAACCCCAACACTTTGCAAGGACTATATGAAGTCAGGGGTTCAAGACCACGGCAACAAAGCAAGGTGCCATCTCTATAAAAAATTAATGATAACAACATAAAACCAGCCATGCGTAGTGGTATATGCCTCTACTCCTAGCTGCTCAGCAGGCTAAGCTGGGAGGATCTCTTGAGCCTAGGAGTTCAAGGCTGTTGTGAGCTATGACTGCCACACTATACTCCAGCCTAGCTGACAGGGCGAGACCCATCATTCATTCATTCAATCAATCAATCAATCAATCAATCAATCCTAAACATATAGGATTAATTTAAGACAAAAGATGTAACAAGTAACACTCCCAGGAACAAAGTATGGGAGGGACAGTTGCCCTGAATCTTCAAAAGCACTAGTTATTACCATTTTAAATTTTTGTCCAAGGGTACAAAATGGTAAGTTATTGCTTATATTTTTCTGAGTAAACCTGAAAATTTTTCACAGACTTATTATTAGCTGTATTTCTTCTACTATAAAACCACTGTTCACTATTTTTTCCTTATTTTCATAAAAGGTTGTCTGTTCTCATTATTCAGTCTATTTTCTTATCTATTCTGCATACAAATCTTTTGTTCATTTTAGTGTTGCATATTGACCAGCCTTTATACTATAGGGTTGGCAGCTTGGATATTCAACATGGGGTGATACCAATGGTGACAAAATTACATATAAATAAGTAAGGCTTCCGGACTAGAAGGAGCATAAAAGAGCCATATTTACAACCAGATTAGTTTTTCTTTTCTCTTTGACATTCTACTGTTTTCCTTTTTTAAAGCATACAGCCACCTCCCAATAAAGAGCAATCTGTCTCCTGTGGAACTTCATCATGACAAAAGAAATGCTTAGTTAGCAAAAATGGAAAAGACACCTCTTTCTTCCCAAAGCTTCTGCCCTTCAAATGATGCTAGTTTATGGCCAGTGCCATGGATCAGGCCTATAATCCCCACGCTCTGGGAGACTGAGGTGGGAGGATTGCTTGAGTCCAGGAGTTTGAGGTTGCTGTGACATAGGCTGATGCCACCACACTCTAGCCCGAGCCACAAAGTAAGACTCTGTCCCCACCCCAACGAAAGATGCTGGTTCACATTAAGTCCTCCTGACCTATTTGGAACTGTATATAATTTAGATATTTAAAAATACAAACAACGGATATTACCAGTGAAAATCTTAGTATTACAGAGTTAGAAGAGATCTAGAAGATTTCAGTCTGTTTTTTTTTAAGTTGTTATCCAAGGTGGCAAATACAGAACTAGAATCCAATAGTTCAGAAACAGATTAATTCTGTCCCTCAAAGAGTAATTTAATTAGACTGGTTCAGGTGTATGAGCTCATGAGTCACAGTAAAGCTGAAACCTGATAAGGCAATCTTTGTTTAGAAAGAAAGTGATAGAAATTTGACATTAACATAGTAAAAGCTCATACATTTTTAATATCCCTTTTTAGGTGTTATTGTTTCTATTGGCATAAAATGGAATCTTTGATATTTTAATCTTTATTCAGTATACTATAAGCTAGCATTTAAAAACTGTCTACTATTCAAGCATTTTATATGAAGAATGGAAAAGTCTTCCAAGAGTTAAAGCACAAATCATTAATCAAAATATTACACTGCAATTATTAGCTCTCAGATATGTGAAATCTATCTAAAACTTCTGTATTAATTATAATACAGTCACACTCCACATGATGATGTTTGGTCAACGACAAACAACATTTAACAGGAATTCCCTAAGACTATAATGGAGATGGAAAATTCTTACAGTCTAGCAACATCGGAGTGTAATGCATTATTACTCATGTGTTTGTGATGATGCAGGGAAAAACAAACCTACTGCGCTAATAGTCATATGTGAGTATAGCACATATAATTATGTATAGTACCTAATACTTGATAATGATAATAAACAACTATATTACAGGTTTATGTATTTACTACACTTTTTATGGTTATGTTAGAGTATACTCCTACATATACTAGAAAAAAAGTTCATTATTAAACAGCCTCTGGCAGGTCCTTCAGGAGGTATTCCAGAATGCATTGTTATCACAAAAGATGGCAGCTTCACGCATGTTATGGCCACTGAGAACCTTCCTGTGGAACAAAATGTGGAGGTGAAGACAGTGATATTGATAATCTTGACCCTATATGGGCCTAGGCTAATTTTAACTAAAAAGTTTAAACAGCAAAATAAGTAATTTTAAAAATATAAAAAAGGTTTTAGAATAAGGATATAAAGAAAACATGGTTATGCAGCTGTACATGTTTGTATTTTAAGCTAAGTGTTATTACAAGAGTAAAAAAGTTAAATTTAGTGTAGCATTGAGTACACAATGTTCATAAAGTCTGCAGTAGTGTATAGTAACGGCCTAGGCCGCTCCCCACTCACTCACTAACTCACCTAGAGCAACTTCCAGTCCTGCAAGTTCCATTCACGGTAAGTACCCTCTACAGGTGTACCATTTTTTATCCTTAATACTGTATTTTTGCTAGACCTTTTCTATCTTTAAATACGCAAATACTTACCAGCACTGTGTTACAAGTGCTTACGGTATTCACTACAGTAACAGGCTGTATAGGTTTATAGCTGCTATACCATATAGTCTAGGTGTGTAGTAGGATATACCACCTAAATCTGTGTAAGTGTACCTATGACGTTGCACAACGATGAAATCATCCAACAATGCATTTTCAGAACATATTCCTATCATTAAGTGACGCAGGAATGAATTACTATTTTCGATTATCTCTCCATGGCACATCAGCAGTACGAACGTATTTCAAGGAAAAAGCAACTAATATAACAAACAAAACTAATGTGTAGGGCAAATTCACTGTACAAAATAATGTACTAAATTTACTGTATAATCTAAAACAAATATAATATGCAAGAATAGCTATGGTTAGCGAGAACAAAAGAGGCATTCTAAAATTAGCAGTGGTGCTCTAGTTACTTTACTCTATTCCATGCTACTTTATTTTAGAGACAGAGTCTCACTCTGTTTCCCCAGGTATAATGCAATGGTGTCATCCTGGCTCACTGCAATCTCAAACTCTTGCGCTCAAGCAATCCTCCTGCTTCAGCTTCCCATGAAGCTGGGACTACAGGCTTGTAGCACCACACCCAGCTAATTTTTCTATTTTTAGTGGAACCAGGGTCTTACTCTTGGCTCACGCTGGTCTTGAACTCCTAAGCTCAAGTGATCCTCCTGCCTCAGCTTCCCAGAGTACCAGAGTGCTCTGGTTTTAATTATGTGAGTAAACCAGGCCAGGCATGGTGGCTCACGCCTGTAATCCTAGCACTCGGGGAGGCCAAGGCGGGAGGATCATTTGAACTCAGGAGTTCGAGATCAGCTTGAGCAAGAGCGAGACCTCATCTCTAACAAAAAAAAAGAAAGAAAGAAATAGCTGGACAATTAAAAATATGTATATATAAAATTAGTTGGGCATGGTGGCGCATGCCTGTAGTCCCAGCTACTTGGGAGGCTGAGGCAGCAAGATTGCTTTAGCCCAGGAATTTGAGGCTGCTGTGAGATAGGTTGATGCCACAGCACTCTAGCCCAGGCAACAGAGTAAGACTCTGTCTCAAAAGAAAAAAAAAAAAAAAAAAATACTTAAAAAAAAAATTATGTGAGTAAACTAACACAGTGTAGGAAAGTTTTTATACTGGCATTTACTATCCTAATAAATTCAAAAAAACATAGAGCAAATTCAATGATCAGATTTATCATCATGTTCTTTAACAGTGAATACCTGAAATGAATCTCAATGTTGAACAATACATAAGACAAAAAATAGAAGTACATTCATTCAATTATGCAGCAAATAAAAATTACAGGATCAGACTTATTCTCCCATAGAATGAAAAAATTACTAAACATCATAAAATGTTGAAAGTAAAACATTAAAAATATGGGTGTTTTTGTTTTTGTTTGTTTGTTTGGAGACAGAGTCTCACTCTGTCCCCCTGGCTAGAGTGCAACAGCATCATCATAGCTCACTGCAACCTCAAACACCTGGGCTCAAGCATTGAGTGCACAGTGTTCATAAAGTCTGCAGTAGTGTGTAGTAATGGCTAGCCTCCTGCCTCAACCTACTCAGTAGCTGGGACTACAGGCATGCGCAACCACGCCCCAGCTAGTTTTTTCTATTTTTAGTAGAGACAGGGTCTCACTCTTGCTTAGGCTGATCTCAAACTCAGGGCCTCAAGCGATCCTCCCACTTAGTGTTAGGATTACAGGCCTGAGCCACCATGATCAGCCACAGATGTTTTAAAGGTAGTACACAGGAAGTATGGTAACATGGAGAGATCACTGTGGCATCTGAACACAACAGCTATTTCCCTGAATTTTATAAAGGGAAAAGTACTAAATATATGTCAGTTTTGTATCTTGCCTGTTAAAGTTAACTTGTTTTCCCCACTTCCCAGAATCTATTACTAACTATACTACTTTAATTCAATAAAGCAATAGCCTTAAGTCATATGGTGGCTAGTACAAAGCATTCCATCAATTTTTGCAGCAAATGATGCACTTTAAGTAGGCAATAGAAAAAATGTTTACATTAGTTCTGATGTTGGAAATGTCTGAAAATCAGGTTATTATATGATAATCTTATATTTTCAAAACCTAAATTGGTTACATGTGCAATATTACTGATTCCACATGTAAAAAGGACAGAAGAAAGCAGAACTGGAATCAAGCACAAGCAGCATGGCCGCCTTAAACATGGGGAGTTGTGTTGGGCATAAGGGTAGCCACTGGCCATGTCTCTATTAGGATGGACACTGTACCCAGGAAAGGCAGGTAACCAGGAATATTCCTTCTGAATCTTTGGGGTTGTTCAGGTCCCTTGAAGCACTTAGTCAGACACCCTGAGTGAGATAATGTGAATAAATACAAGCTTCCTCATCAAAAATGGCCCTTGCAAAACCTTTGGAATTTTTATATGAAACCCACAGAGAATAAGAATTCAAATTCCTAATAGCCTAAATGTAGTTTCTACATTTTAAATGAAAAAAACTCAAGACAAAGATTAGGCAAAACACAACAGAAAATTTACATATTGGTCAAAAACCTAAATACAGAGGAGCTAGTTTAAGAATTTCAGATGGGGAATGTAAGTATGTTCACAGCTACACCTTACAATAATGTGCCAAATTGTAAACCAAGGCTAGGAAAAGTTAAATGATTTATTCTAAGTCACACAGCTGTTGTGACTAACCAAAGTATGAAAGTAATTTTCATCTTACAATGGAAGGAAGGAAAAAGGAACCTACCGTTATATTTTCTAGATCAAGATGCTTGTTGTGTACAGTTTCACAGAGTCTTCGGATTTTTTCTTTAATTTTGTTCATGTCTTTTTCATTCAGTAGCTTAGCTGATGAAGCATCTTGTTCCAGTTCTAAAAGTCGAATCATTAGATCTAAGCTAGCTCTATCAAGATCCATGTTCAAGCGATCTCTACTCAGTATATACATAAGGGCAGCTGTACAGAGGGATAGATTCTTCAAAAGACCAAAAAAGAAAAGGGAAAAAGTTCATGTAAGCAATTACTGACAATCTCAGGAAATAAGATTGTTGTTGACTTTTTATTTCTTTGGAGACAAGAGTCTTGCTTTTTTGTCCTGGCTAGAGTGCAATGGTGTCACTGTAGCTCACTGAAACCTCAAGCTCCTGGGCTCAAGAGATCCTCCTGCCTACTCTGCCTCCAGCCTCCCAAGTAGCTGGGACTATAAGCTCTTACCACCACAACCAGCTAATTTTTCTATTTTTAGTAGAGACAGGATCTCGCTCTTTCTCAAGCTGGTCTGGAACTCCTGAGCTCAAATGAACCTCCCAGCTCAGCCTCATAGAGTGGTAGGATTAAAGGCTGGGGCCACTATGCCCAGTCTGTTACTGACTTTTGTTTACAAGTTAAAACACCTAAAACTATTATTGCTGACCATGTTGGAAACCTTGAAAATGTTTTAGTCAGAGGTCCCCTTAAAATATTCTAGGAAAACATGGTTAACTGGTTAATAGATAAACAGCTATTCTTTAAATTTTCCTTTCTATCAACCTTCCCTACATGAATGCCCCAAAACTGAAAGAATATACGCTGAATTGCATATTTCTTTGGCCATTTTGTGCTAAACAAAGAGTCTGTAGAAATGTTTTACGGCTCATGTGTGCGTGCACGCTCTCTATGCTTATATATATACACACACACACACACAAACCCTATTATCATATATTTCATTGTTTATTCTTCATGATATAGTAGTCAAATTTCATATTTCAACCCATAATATAAATCCGTTTTAAAATCTGCATTAAAAATTTAGCATATATTTACATCAGTATATAAACCTAGGATGCTGAAATAAACATATTTGCATTTGTTTCTTTAAAATAAACCAATCGAATCTGGTTGAACCCAGTAATTAAAAAAATATTAATAAAATGTGCTTTCAAAATCACATCAGGTGGTTGGTTAGCATACTCTACTTATAATAGGTACTTTGATCTATAAGTACTGAAGTACCTTCAGATAAATGCTAATATAACAAAAAGATCTTACGTTTGGGATATTCCAACATTTGATATTTTCTGTACTTATTTCAATGAACAAAAACACAATTAACTATCTAAAGATTTAATCTTTGAGCCCCCAAAAGTAGAAAAACTTCAGACTAGGTATCTGGTTAAATGTTTACATAGCAAATCATTTTTGGAAATTAGGATGCCATAATAAAGGAAACAGGGATCCAGTGCCCGCAAAAGCACACAGTAATCCCTTTGTCCACTCCTGTAACTGTGTAACAAAGCAAATCTCTCTCTTCTCCCTTGCTATTCTGTATCTGCTACAATACAGTAAGGGAGTTATGCTCACTCAGAGCTAAGTAAGTTATTTTCAGTTTCAGAAGACTCTATAGCAGATGAATTCTGTGTCACCTAATCTGTATTTAAAGCATAATTTCTTTGAGCAAAAATATACTGAGGACATCTCCAAACACCACTATTGGTAATGATTAGCAATAACGATTACTTTCTTCTAACTGTGGACAATGTTAAACCTACCTTTAGTTATGTATGCTTTATTATTAAGATAAAGCTTAGGCAAGGAAAATAAAGAATTTATATACTTCTCACAATGTTTTTTAAAAATTAGGACCACATTTTAAAATCAGTTTTTTGCCATGCTATTATGTTAAATTATGTTAAAAGATCCTTCTCAGTACTTTCTGATTAGAGGAAATCATACTAAAAGAATCAAATATCCAAGTATGGTATGTTAGCTATGATAACTGAATATTTTGACAGCATAAATTGACAAATTTAGGGGAAAAAAGTTGTCATAAGAAAATAATCAAATAACTTATTAACCAAAAAACCTATGGCATCAAGCTCTACATATTCAGCAAATAAAATAAACCCAATCTATAATTAGGATATATTTATAGAATATTCAGCAAAGGTTTTTTTGGTAGCCCAAAAGACCAGAATTTTTCAGCACAATTTCTCAATCCCAGAAACTTAAAAATACCTGATGGTGCTGGCAATCATCCAAGGTTTTGAAGACCATTGCTACCATTCCATGTGCTCTTAGGTGCATTCGAAAACTGGGCATGGCACATTTAGTAGCCAAGCTTATAACACTAAAAGAAAATAAGACTAAGTTAGAAGGACTGAAAACAGCTAGTACATTAGTTTTTGGAATACCAAGCAAGCAAATAGGGATGGGGTGGTAGGGTCAAAGCATTGCCCATACAAATTACAATGCAAAAACCATGGGCAAACCAAATTAATAAAAACATACTGATGCCTAGTATGTGATTAGTTATGTTATATTTAAAAATATAAGTCACACATGATCACCTTTAGTGCATTCCTTAGATTACCACTACCATTAAAAGCATAAAGTCTTAGCTACCTTTCATAATGTTTCTGATATATAAAAATTGTAAATATAAATAATTATATTTGATTGGATATACTCTAACAGGACAGTTCAAGCAAATTATAGTAGTCAATCAATCCATTATAAGACAGTCAATCCATTGTAAGACAATCAATTCCATTATAATACGAAAAAGATGACTCAGATCCCAACATGCTTAATTAATCTAATTTATCATTTGAATGTCTGAAATTCTGAGCTGAAAAAGAACTTAGATTTTTTAGCATCAAGTTTTTCCTCGTAAGCACCTGGAAACTAAAGCCTACACTATGCTAAAAAGGCTCTGATCACCCTCCTTTGCCTCCATCATACAGAATCAAGTCCTTTATGAAGAAACTGATCATATTTTAACATATCACTGATTATATACTACACCCATGATAACAAAATAAAAAATTTTGGCTTTACCTAGTTGGAAAAATTTAGTAGCATGCAGAATGCAAATAATTATAAAATATAAACGTTCTTACCTAAGGCAACGTGTGTTTAGAGGCTGAGTGCTCTTTAAGCCACTTAACAAGTACTCAATGTCATCAGTGAACTCTTGATTTTCACCAAATTCCACCACATCATTGAAGTGCTTCACATGCTGAACAACAGTATATAACTGCCAAGAAAAAATAAGTCCACATCTTTTGTAACTCTGAATTAGCACACTTGAATCTACGGGCTCACTGTATTTTATATAAAAGTATATAAAATACTTTATTAGATGGCAACAAAAATTATGTTAAAAACAATGACAGTGGTACGAAGTTTGTGGTTCAAAATTGTTATTATCGGTGTACTGGTATTTGTTCAAGACATTAAAAGGCTAAATGTTACATACAAAAATCTATCCATGTGCTGTAAAACTATATGGCTGCTTACTTCTTTGTCTTCTCTTCTGCATTTCAGTGCAGTAACTATATCTTGGTAGGGCTGAGTAGGTATTGTCACAGTTTTTATCACTTTGGATGGTGGTGCGGGAGCCTTAAAAACTCCATCATCTTTTTGATTTGGTTCCTTTGAAGACAGCCTCACCTATTAATAAAGGTATTAAGTTAGTTGTTCTAAAATATATATATATAAACAGGAAATTTTTGTCTATCTGGTAAATTTAGCTTTAAAAAAAAGTAAATAAAGCTTTATAAAGGTGGAGGAGGAAGAGGAAGAAGGCCTCTGAAAGGTCTTCAGGGATATTTTAAATTCCATGCACTAATAGGTAAGACATATGTTTTAAACACAAAAGAACCACTCAGGAATTTCTTCTGGTCTTCTTCAAACTTATATTTCACACAACTTGTTTTGTGTTTCCAGTACCATTAGAAAGACTAAAGAACCACAACTGCAAGCATAAACAGCTTTCATAAGCAGCTAGGAATGGAAAAGTAAAACCATAATAAAGGCAGGAGGATTGCTTGAGGCCAGGAGTTCCAGATCAGCCTAACCAACATAGCGAGATCTCATTTCTACAAAAAATAGAAAAATTAGCTGGATGTGGTGTCACATGCCTATAGTCTCAGCTACTCAGGAGGCTGAGGCAGGAGGATCACTTGAGCCTAGGAGTTTGAGATTGCAGTAAGCTACGATGACACCACTGCCACTGCACTCTAGCCCCGGCAACAGAACAAGGGGAGGTAGGGACTATAATAGATAGACAAAAAAATTTTAATAGCATAGGAGTCTAAAGTAGTTAGCAGTTTAGGGTAGAAATAGCTATAACAAGATCATGGTATGCACCATCACAATATATAATTCCTAATATACACAATGATGATTTTACACTATCAAAAGGAGTTTAATATAATCAATTTAAGAAGATAGGAAACTAACTGTACATTATGTTTTAGAAATATCTCCACCTCCATTTTTTGTTGTTACAAAGAACTCATTTGACAGCTCCCGATGACTGAGGCTTTACAGTTAACCTACAAGTATTCATGTATGACACTATCATTCCTTCTGAAGAAAATAATTTGCTAAAACTCTTTTCTCAAATGTGTTTTAGATTGAAAAGTGTTATTGGAATGTAAGAAGAGGTTTGTCTCTGGAAAGCAAATTAAGCACTGAAAGCCACTTGGAGATCCATGTAGGATATAATTTACAATACGGTTCCTTAATGGTTGATACAAACATCAAATAAGAACTAATTTGCTCTTAAACACTCAACATTAAAGGTCCGTAAAATGTGGGTCACGAGGGAAAAAAGCCTGATTTTTTAAGGCTTTAATTTTCAACCTACCAGCACCAAAATTTCTGCTATCCTATCCACAGTCCCCACTTTTCCAATGAATTAAACCGAAAACACTAAATTTCAGTGAAGATAAAATAAACTGTTAAACAGAAAAGTCCAAGACTTATAAATTATAAATTAGGACAATAACTGCTTAACTAATTTATAACTTATTAAAAACAAAATAAAGAAATACAGTTCACTTACTGTGACACTCTGAGGTTTGACTACTGGTGGTCCAGGCAGTTCTTCTGAATCTGGATGGTTCCAATGTCTGGCATTATATACAGCTTTTGTAGGTGACTGGAGAAATGAGAAAAAGATCAACTGCTTCCATCCTTGTGTAAGTGCCTCACTTAATAAACTAAAAATCATAAAGAATAACATAACGGTCGAGTACAGTGGCTCACGCCTGTAATCCTAGCACTCTGGGAGGCCAAGGTGGGAGGATCACTTGAGGCCAGGAGTTCAAGATCAGCCTAAGCAAGAGCAAGACCTCATCTCTGTAAAAAACAGAAAGATTAGCCAGGAGTGGTGGCACATGCCTATAGTCCCAGCTACTTGGGAGACTAAGGCAGAAGGATTGCCTGAGCCCAGGAGTATGAAACTGCAATGAGCTATGATGACGCCATTGTACTCTAGCCTGGGTCATCGAGTGAGACTGTCTCAAAAAATAATAATAATAATAATAATTAAAATGCATAAACACATATCCTAGATGGATCAGGAAAGATGCTATCTGGGTGTATTCCCATCATTCTCCCATGCCTATGACAGACATAGTCACTGTGGTATTCAGTCATAAAATCAGCAATTAGTGCTCTATGCAACTATGACCAACCAAGAAAGGATGGCCACCAGGTATCGTGGCTCACACCTGTAATCCTAGCACTCTGAAAGGCCAAGGCTGGAAGATCACTTGAGATCAGGAGTTCAAGACCAGCCTGAGCAAGAAAGAGATCCCCTCTCTACCAAAAATAGAAAAAATTAGCGAGGCGTGGTGGCATGCACCTATAGTCCCAGCTAGTCAGGAAGCTGAGGCAGGAACACTGCTTGAGCCCAGGAGTTTGAGGTTGCAATGAGCTATAATGATGCCACTGCACTCTAGATGGGGCGACAGAGTGAGACTTTGTCTCAAAAACAAAAAAGAAAAAGAAAAAAAGAGAAGATGGCACTTGAAAGTAAACCTCTTGCTAGGCTTGTATTAACTTAGTAATCAATATATTTAATTCAACATGTTCTTTGGCAAAACTTTATTCTTCATACTACTGATTCATGTCCCATAATCTTCCAACAGTTGAGATCAGGTAGTTTATGATAGGTAAATACAGGTCTATGCTCACTTAAGTAAAACCACCGTGGCCAGATATGTGCCATCATTCAGAAGCTTTCAAACTTTATAAAGGTAAATGGGATATATATACCATATATTATAAGATACAGCAGGGTCTAAAGGAGTATCAGGTAATACATACATGATTTCTACAGCAAAATATATAAATGTTCACAGTAAGCAGGACAAAGATGTAAAGTGCCTCATGTCAATTCAGGTTATTGTGCTACCAAATCAATTTATTTAAACTGACAGAGGAAAACAAACCTTTCAGTTTTAATGCTCTAAATTTCAGAACTGAGAATAAATAATTGTCAACCTGCAAAATCAAATCCATAGGATTTAATCTATATAAAAATAAAGTAACAAAACCTTCACTTTCAGCCAGGCGCTGTGGCTCACACCTGTAATCCTATCATTCTGGGAGGCCGAGGTAGGAGGATCACTTGAGTTAAGGAGTTTGAGACCAGCCTAAGCAAGACCCCATCTCTACTAAAGATAGAAAAATTAGCCAGGCATGGTGGTGCGCACCTGTCCCAGCTACTCAGGAGGCTGAAGCAGGAGGATGGCTTGAGCCCAGGAGTTTGAGGTTGCTGTGAGCCAGGCCGATGCCACAGCATTTTACTGAGGGCAACAGACACTAACAAAACAAACTAACAAGCTAACAAAACAAACAAAAAAACCCTTCACTTTCAAGAGGAAACTGATTAAACAAAAACTGAAAACATGGAAAAGGAACACCTCATCTTCTCCATCCTCTACAAAAGTGATATTAAATTATGTCCTTTAAACTTCAAATAAATGGTTTTACCTAATGAGAGATTTTCTTTGCTTATAAAACTGTAATCTTCATATTTTTAGCACTATGCACAAAAAACGAGACTACTTCAAGACTGGCCAAAAATCTACATTAAAAAATTAATCATCTCCACTTGCTACCTGCAGTGAAGCAACAAAACTTGCATTAAGTGTCACGCTAATAGCTTGTTATGTAAGTATTATCCTTAATAAAGTAGAAAACCCTTCATTTGCATTGTACATTCAAACTCAATATTGTTATACACCAGTTTTTCATAAAATGATGATGCATTAGTAATCTAAAACAAATTATGTACTCATGTAATAACTTGATATGGCTTCCTAAGACGCAATGCATAGGATGGACTCAACATAAATTTTAAAACTTAGCTCTCTATTCCTTACATTCCTCTCAAAGATCAGCTTTGTGATCTGTGTGCCTGCTAGTTATTAGATCGCTGATCTGAACACCCTCTAGTACTCCAAGAATAGTCAGAGCCCAGGCTATGATAATAACCTTTTAGTAAGAACAAGTGCCTCAACGGTAAAGCATGTTACTTCTTTTTAAAAAGCACTGATTACAGGTAATAAACAATCTAGTTACCTAGTTGCACGGGTAACAAAATAGCAAGGCAGCTCAAAGTTCTAAATTAAAACACTAGTACAGTACTTGAAACAGTATCGCTATGTGAGTATTAAATATTATTGATAATAATTATGTGATGATGTGCCACTCAGTTTGATTCTAATACCTTTATAAGAGTATCAGAATACATAGTCTACCTTCCTAACCGGGACTATGATAAGCAATGGAATAACTGACATGAAAAGACTCTGTTGATAAGTATTATTATAAAAGGCAGGCTTGGAACACTGTTATAGTCATTTTAAAAGCCACGAATAGAATGCGCAAATCTTAGAAGATAAAGCAAATCACAATAAAAAGAAAAAAGTAAATAAATACCATAAAATATTTATAAGTTTTTAAAAAGCCACTGGAGCAAAATAATATCCAGAATCACTGAATAACTTATATCGAGTAAACTTATTTATACTCTGTTCAACAAGGCGAGTCAAAGCTGGGCGCGGTGGCTCACGCCTATAATCTTAGCACTCTGGAAGGCCGAGGCTGGAGGATCGCTCAAGGTCAGGAGTTCGAAACCAGCCTGAGCAAGAGCGAGACCCCCGTCTCTACTAAAAATAGAAAGAAATTAATTGGCCAACTAAAAATGTATAGAAAAAATTAGGCAGGCATAGTGGCACATGCCTGTAGTCCCAGCTACTTGGAAGGCTGAGGCAGGAGGATTGCTTGAGCCCAAGAGTTGGAGGTTGCTGTGAGCTAGGCTGACGCCACGGCACTCTAGCCTGGGCAACAGAGTGAGACTGTGTCTCAAAAAACGAAAAAAAACAAACAACAACAACAAAAAAAAACAAGGGCGAGTCAGTAACACTATTATTTTTAAAGTTTTTTATGATTTTAATGCTAATAAGCAATCTAAAAGCAGATATAATCAACTTTTCCTTGACTCTTATTTCAAAGTCTTACAGGTTAATATAGTGTTTATTATAGAGAGAAGGGGGCTGTTGAAGCAGCCTACAGTCTGAAAATTAAAATAATTATCTGTATGTGTCTAATATAAACAAGGGGTGGAGAGGAGGAAGAAACAAAGAAAAAGAAGGAACACTGACTCCAAGCTCTTTACATCACTGGAAAATCGTACAATAATTTCACATACTACGTAAATTGTGTGTGTGTGCTTGATAATGACAAGGTGATTAAAAAAATTGTGTATGTAAAACACACAAAGATGGTATGTCACATGCTAATTTTACTCTGTGTAAGTGATTGTATGCAGTATCTGTAAAAATACCATATAGCAATCAACTTTTTATAGAAAATCAAAATCACCCTTACCATTCAGCAACCTAGCTAAGCCTTAACTAGGTCATTCTGATTGCATCACCAGGCTTCTCTTTAATCTTGATAATTTTATTCTGGTTTAAAAAGCAGATACAGTCATATTAACCAGATTCTGTAACTTTTCTGCGTTAAAGAATTTGTGGATTCTGTTTGTTCTGTAATCTAGTGAGAATACTTAGAACAAAATAATTAGAAAGCTCTTAAGAATACTGCTGTAAAAGTAATATGAAGTAAATTAAAAAAAAAGAATACTGACCATTTTAGCATATTTCAGTACTGAAACATACTATTCTTTTCTATTCGGTTCTCCAGGGGTGTAACAAACAAGAAAAACCTCAAATGTAACACTTTGTTACAGCTAAAGAAAAAATATGCCAATGACATAAACAGTGGTGTTTATTCACAAAAAATAATCTAGTTTCTATGAAAACAGTGCATAAAAATTGGTTTTTACAATCACAATGCCATGGCTGTGGTTAACAGATTAGCTTGTTGAATCACAACTATAAACCAGAGAAAAGAAAGAGTTCCTTCCTGAAAAGCTAAGAAGAAATGACAATATTTTACTATCCTCCATTGATCTGGCTCCTAAAAGGGGGAAAAAAATCAGAATAACTGTTTTTTAAACCACATAACCATTTTAAACAGGACCAAATTTACTTATGAGTCTTACAGAAGATTATGTACTAAATATGGACAAAAATAGTAAACTGATTAGAATTCACCCAGCCTTACCCACACAAGGATATCATGAAAACAGAATTATACTCTCACCAGAAATTTAGTCGGCATGCAGTACAATTAACGAACTCTGAAGAAGTAAAGTATGCCACATAACTGTGTCTGTGCATAGTATTTTACTGGCAATTTAAACAGGGAAAAAACTACAATCTGGGCCAGGCAAAGTGGCTCACACCTTTAATCCCAGCACTCTGGAAGGCTGAGGAGGGAGGATCACTTGAGCCCAGGCGTTCAAGACCAGCTTGGGCAATATAGCAAGACCCTGTCTCTACAAAAAGTAAGAAAAATTAGCCAGGTGTGGTGGCATATGCCTGTAGTCCTAGCTACTGTGGGAAGATGAGGTGGGAGGATCCCTGGAACCCAGGAATTTAAGGTTGCAGTGAGCTGTGATCTGCACTCTGGGTGACAACCCGTCTAAGGAAAGGAAAAAGGAAAAAGGAAAAAGGAAAGGAAAGGAAAGGAAAAAAAAAAAAATGGGCCAGGCAAGATGGCTGTAATCCTAGCATTCTGGGAGACTGAGGCGGGAGGATCACCTGAGGTCAGGAGTTCAAGACCTGCCTCAGTGAGATTGAAGACCCCATCTCTATTAAAAAACTGGAAAAAATTAGCTGTGTGTGGTAGTGCCCACCTGCAGTCCCAGCTATTCAAGAGGCTGAAACTGGAGGATCCCTTGAGTTTGGGGTTGCCGTGAGCTATAATTGTGCCACTGCACTCCTGCCGGAGCAACAGAGTGAGACCTCGTCTCAATTTTTTTAAAAGGTATTAAATAAATTTTTAATAATAAAAAATCTGCACTTGTTTTTTTAAATTTTTCTTTAAAGGCTTTTTATAAAAGTGGTAGACTCAGAGGAAGCAGCAAGAAAATTTTACAATGATTAGGGTATCTTTTAGCTTTTTAGAAATTCCTTCTAAGCATGATCATATAACCTCAAATTGTCCAAACTACGAAAAACATGTTAAATATTTAGAATATTAATTCATTTGTGGGTAAACTACAGAAATCCCTAAATTAAAACCAACTATGTCTATACTGAGAACTAAACATTGTGATATGTAATACCGAGCATTGTGTAGAGAATCTAATCCACAGCTCAAGGGGAGAAATAAAGCTGGAAAATCTTTCTTCTGTGCCTGAATCAGGTGGTGATGCCTTTTAAAGAGACAGCTGCTATTTTTATGAATAAACAATACAAAATACAACTCAACTGTATGTGAGTATAACTTCAAAAGAATAACTGATAGCTACGATTTTATAAAAACAAATCACTGTCTTATCATCCAGAAATAGTATAATTTGGTTATAAGCTCTAAAAAGCCCATGTAAAAAGCATAAAGTTCAGGCCGGTGCAGTGGCTCACGCCTGTAATCCTAGCACTCTGGGAGGCCAAGGTGGGAGGATCACTTTTGGTCAGGAGTTCAAGATCAGCCTGAGCAAGAGCCAGACCCCCAACTCTACTAAAAAATAGAGAAAAAATTAGCAGGGCAACTAAAAATAGAAAAAATTAGCTGGGTGTGGCAGCACACACCTGTAGTTCCAGCTACTCAGGAGGCTGAGGCAGGGGGATCACTTTAGCCCAGGAGTTTGAGGTTGCTGTGAGCTAGGCTGACGCCATGGAACTCTACCCCGGGCAACAGAGCAAGGCTGTCTCCAAAAAAAAAAAATGAAGTGCAAAAGAACACATACACATGCTATTTTTTATATAAGAAAGAAGAGAAAACAGAAAACATCTGCTTATTTTTATAAAAGAAGTACAGATAAGAAAATCCAGAAAACAATAAAATAGGTTCCCTGCAAGAGGTAGATAATAGACTGGAACAGATTTCAGATGAAGTGACCCCTTCACTGAACTTTCCTTTTTGTACAGTTTTTTGACTTCTGGAAGCATGGTAATATTGTACATATTCAAATAAACAAACAAAAAAAACCCTAACATTAGTAAGAATGGAAGAGGAAAACCCCTAAAACTTAAAGCAAAGCAGAATAAAGAAAACTACTTGTACTTCAAATGAAGAGCAAACAGGCGAAAGGGAGGGAAAAAGAAAAGAAAGACCTCCAATCAAGACGTAGGCAGACAGAACTAATCCGAGTAATTTGTGAACACAGTATTTGACTTTATACCCTCAATCTTGGGCAGGGAGAGGGGAACAAGTGCAGGATTGCAAACAAATCCTGAACACTTTAATATATTTCCTTATTGTAACAGAAAGGGCAAAGTAATTCTGTACCTTCTTTACTGCATTATATTAATGGGTTTGAGTAAATACGTTGCTGTTGTGCACTGTGGAAAAAACATTAAGTAAGAAATAACTGTGGGAATGGGTTAATACTGAAGATATCAGTATGAACTCATGATTTCTAAATCAAATATGGGATACGCATGAATCTTCATATATATGTTAATGTATATTTGCACAATTGTGAATGTACATACATATACATGTACATTTCCTATCTCTGTCTACTAAAAGAGCCAAGAAGCAATGAGCACATCTAGGGCCCAGATCTTGATATCTCATACCATTCCCCACTAAGGGAATCAGTACTCCTCAGAGAACAAGCCTTGTACCTGCTAGAGCTGAGCAGGTACAAGGAAGGTATACCTGGAACACTGTGTTATTCCACAAAGTAAAGTGTTTATAGAATGATATGGGCATGGCACAGGAACAACATGGCCAGGTTGAAGAGGATCTACTAGCCAAATCAGAACAAATTTAGCTTCAAAATAATTAAGTACAGTAATGGATTATAAACCACTGGGGAAAAAAATAGGGAGGGATTCACTAAAGAAGTCAAACTCACAGGAACAGAGTAGAAAGGTAGGTGCCACGGACTGGAGGGTAGGGGGAATTGGATTTTGGTCAGGTACAAACCTACAGTTACAAGATGATTAGGTTTGGAGATCTGACTTATAACATGGTGACTATGACAAATAATAATGTACTATATACAGTCATGCACCATATAACAAGGTTTCTGTCAATGACAGACTGCATATATTACGGCGGCCCCATGATTCTAATGGAGCTGAAAAATACTTATCACCTAGTGACAGACATCCTAGTGCAACACATTACTCTTGTATTTATGGTGATGCTGATGTAAACAAACCTACTGTGCTGCCAGTGATATAAGGGTACAGAGCACACACAGTTATGTACATTACCTAATATTTGATAATGATAATAAGTGATTATATTACCGGTTTATGTATTTACTATACCTTATTTTGAGACAGGGTCTTGTACTATCTTCCAGGCTAGAGTTCAGTGGTGTCATTAGAGCTCACTGCAACCTCAAACTCTTGGAGCTTAGGCAATCCTCCTGCCTCAGCCTCCCCAGTAACTGGGAATGCAGGCACGCACCACCATGCCCAGCTAATTTTTCTGTTTTTGGTAGAGACAGGGTCTTGCTCTTGCTCAGGCTAGTCGTGAACTTCTGTCCTCAAGCAATCCTCCCACCATGGTCTCCCAGAGTGCTAGGATTACAGGCATCAGCCACCACGCTTGGCCCAGACAGACTTTTAAAGATGCTCCTCTTATTCCTTTTTGTATCCCCAGCATCTAACACAGTGAAGGTCACGCAGCATATACTAAATAAAAATAATGACGAAGAAATGACAACTAAGACTGCCTCTGTCTTCCATACCAGGCTCAGCCAGAACCTGCTCAGTTTCAACAACTTTTTAGATTGCCAATCTAGGCAATGAAAGGCAGTGGCTTTTAACTTTTACACTTTGGTCAGTTTCCCTAATCACCAGACCAATGAATGACTAGAGTCTCTCTTCTTTTTTCAGGCTTCATGTCAATTAATATCTCAGGTTTCTAATCCTTGAGAATATGGTGGATATCATAATACCATCTTGATGACTAGATCCCAAGATGGTCAGTGGATCCCCACACAAAGATCAAAGGTAACACTGGGTAAAACTGTTTCACAGGGAAAAAAAATAAGCTGTTTCATGAGAGTGGGTTCTAACTGCTAAAGGAAGATACTGTTGGAAGGAACATTTGTTCCTGGGTGAGATGTGGGAGTACTTGTCCTTTAAAATCTCTTCAATTGTAAGATTCTGCTTTTAAGTTGACAACCTACATATATTTCAATTTATGAAACAAAAAAATGAGTCTATAAAACTATAAAGCTACACACAATTTTAAAACTACAGGTGTACGTAACTACAACATTCTGATATAACTAAATATGTGATCATGATTTATGCTGACAAATACATTTTAATTCAATTGCCCAAAAGCACACTATCCCGTGTCATATTGAAGGACAGATGGGAAGAAAAAATTAAGTCCAGAATGTTCCTTAGAGAGTCAGATAAAAAGATAATGTCAGAAGGGCCTAACATTAAACCATAGAGAAACGATGGAAGTAAAGGTATAAATATTTGAGAATTGAGACTGACATTATGATTAGTTCTATCAATGACCCCCACAGCAGTCTTAACTGCAGAACAAGATGGCCAACATCCCAGGTAGAACACAAGCCTCTAAGTACTGAAGTTAGGCTGATTATATACAGGTAATGAATGCCTTACAAGCAGGAAAAACAGGCAGTAGTTGAATGAAAACAAAGAAATCAAACCACAAGCAGGGCAGGCAGAAGAAATAATCTACGTATATCAGCAGATACATGAAAGCTGCAAGCAATGGAATATAGGAAAACCATAGCCAGAAATCAAAAACAGGATGATATTTTAACAACAAAAGCACTAGAATTCCCAAATGATAAGTAAAACTTTACCTAGAAACATTACTTATGGCCAGGCGTGGTGGCTCACGCCTATAATCCCAGCACTCTGGGAGGCTGAGGCGGGAGGATAGCTCAAGGTCAGGAGTTCAAAACCAGCCTGAGCAAGAGCGAGACCCCCATCTCTACTAAAAAATAGAAAGAAATTAATTGGACAACTAAAAATATATATAGAAAAAATTAGCCGGGCATGGTGGTGCATGTCTGTAGTCCGAGCTACTTGGGAGGCTGAGGCAAAAGGATTGCTTGAGCCCAGGAGTTTGAGGCTGCTGTGAGCTAGGCTGACGCCACTGCACTGTAGCCCGAGCAACAGAGTTAGACTCTGTCTCAAAAAAAAAAAAAAAGAAACAACATTACTTAAATCCATATATGTTCCAACCAAATTCTATCTTTACTTTTCTCACTAGAAAGTGACTTTTCTGAGTCATCATTTCAACTATGTTCTTACCATAAGTTTTTTTCACCCTCCTCATCTTCTTTCTGCTGTATATGTATTCCTGCAGCCAGCCTTCGATCCTGATATAAACAACCCCTCTCTATATTCCTGATGAGGTATTAAAGAAAATTCTCACTGATAGCATGCTTTAGAAGCCAATGCTTTCTAATGAGGTGGGGAAAGGGAAAGGGAACTCTTTGTCAGACTATATCAGTGGCATGGCACTAAGATGAGAAAGGTGACCTGTGTGGTCAGGAAATTAGTTACATATATAGGGATTGAGCCAATAAGTAAACATGTGGAGGATAATGGGAACCAGATTTCTTTCTCACTGTTAGCAAAGGACGTAAAATATGGAAAATGGGAAGGCCAGGATAAAACATGGTATTAGACTAGAACTGGAAGTATCAGTGTGAACTCATGGTTCTATATATACACAGAATGATTAAGAAATAGGTATGCGTCCATGTGCATGTGAAGGGGTACAGGCATATTTTTACATGTTTGCTAGCTCTTTCTACTGAAAGACAGCCTAGCAGCAATGATACCTCAGAAGAAATAACCATACCTAGCGACCAGATCTTTATTTCTAAATATCATTCTCCACTAAACAGAAACAGGAATCCTTGGGGAAAAAGCTGATTCTAGGACTGGGAAAGTATAGGATAAGCCTGAAACATCTTAGGTTGTCAGTAAGCAGGAAAATCCACAATGGTGGGAGACATTAAAAGCCAGCATGAAAGACGGTCTACCAAATCTCCACCAAATCTAGACCAAATCTTAGACTGAATCTAAGAAAATCTGAATATCAAATTAATGATAGAATTATCATGTAAATATATAAGGGCAACAATTTTTAAAAAGAAAAAAAGATTAAAAAAAGAAAAATAGGAAATAGATGGCACAGTAAAAAACTTAAAAAAAAGGAAAAAATATAATAGTAACAAATGATTGAATAAAGCAGAAATCCATGTTTGTACTGACATAATGAATGAATAATATATAAATACATACAGATATTCTTAAATACATGGAAAGGAAGAAAAGATCTACCTTACAATTGAAGGCCAAATACTAATAACTGTAGAAGGAATGCTGTAATTAGGAAATCACAGTTGGCAAGCATCATAGTAAAAACTGATTCAGGCAAGAATCACTGCTAAAACCAGTGGACAAAAGGGTGATGAGGAAAGTTGATGAACCTGACAGACATCACTTTAGCTAAGTAATCACTAAAAATGAACAGTACAAATTGATATTGTGTACCACATGATACAGTACATTGAGAACACAGCATCTCCTCTGTGATATTTCCACCAAAAATGTGTGGCCTAAATCTAATCATGAGAAAGCATCAGACAAACTCAAACTGAGGTACAAGCCACAAAATAACTGGCCTTAACTCTTCAAAGATGTCAAAGCTACGAAAAGACTAGGAAACACAGATAACATGGTAGATTGCAGGAGAGCAGAAACTTTTGACAACTAAACGCAACGTATGACTCTGGACTCGATCATGGGCACTTTTGTTTAGGAGATGGGCGTGATTTATTTGTTTTGCTATAAAGAACTCTACCAGGATAACTGGTGAAATCTGAGTGGGATCTTTAGATTAAACAATGGATTACATTAATGTTAAGTCCCTGGTTTATGATGAGCATCCTGTAGCAATAAAGTACAGTGCTCTCCCTTTTATAGAAAGTGCAAATTGAGGTATCCAGAAGTAACAGGCATCGTGTCTCATTTATTCTCAAGTCTCACACACACACACATCAGGAGGAAGGGGGTGCATTTCACCCCCCAGGAGACATTAAGCAATGTCCTCAGATATTTTTGGTTGTAACAACTGGGGAAGAGGTGGGCACTACTGGCAACTGACGGATAGAGGCCAGGGGAATATCCTCCAGTGTACAGGGTCACCCTCCAGAAATAAGAATTATTCAATCCAAAATGTCAATAGTGCTCAGGCTGACAAACCGTGACAGAAAAGGAGGAAAACTCTTGCCACTACAAGTCATAAGCCACCTCTTTATCACTTGGAAATTGGGTCATTGGTGCCTTTAAATCTAATCAGATTAGAGAACCAATCCCAGAAAACCCAGATACTACCACTGGCCTATCGGCTACATGAGGGTGTTTCTAGAACGACTGTTGAGAATATTTCCTACCTATCCCATCTCTTTTTTCCTCTTGGTATTTGGCGGATAACCTATGTAAAAATTTGTTGGCAAACTGAGCTTTCCATGAATCCAAATCTGTCCTACATCAAACAAATCTGTGACATTTACTTAAGTAAGTCTCTTCAGAGAATAAAATGTTAGCACTACTATGTTAAGACACAGCTTTTACCCATATTATATATCTTTCAAATGAGTTCAATTCCATAGCTTAGATTTATAAACTAGCAATAATGTTCTTAATTTTCCACTGACACTATCATGTCGCATCCATCAACAGTAAATAGGTCTGCTGCTGACTCGGTTGCCGTGACCTGATTTACTTTAGGCCAGATAGATTCCTTCAAAATGAGGTCAAGTACATGCACACTGCAGCCTTCTAAGCTATGTCAGTAGTAAAAAAATGGCTCCAATATTAAGTTTAAAACTAAGTTAAAAAATTGAACACAAAAAGGTAGCGTGAACTCAACTGAAAATTAACGTAAGTAGACAAGACAAAAATTATTTCAAGCATCTTTGAGACATATTATTATGGCTGCTCATCCTTTGTGAAATATAATCTAAAGACAAAAAGAACTGCAAAGAAATCTTAAACTTCACTCAGTATATTTATTGTTCATAGTAATATTGGTATTATAATTTTGATATTTATGTATGCTATGATATAGCAGGCAAAATAAGTACAAAATTCTGTAATGTTAAATTTTAAATGAAACTATCAATATAAACTCATGGCTTATTTTTCAACATATTTCCTAGCTCTGTCCAATGAAAGAGCCTAGAAGTAACAAATACATCCAGCACTCAGATTTGGTTTCTAAGTACTAATCTCCACAAAAAGAGCCAACGTCATAGGAGAAATGGGTGATTTCATGACTGAAACAGGTAAACTGCAAGATGAGACTGGGTCATCTTATCACACAGAAGGCAAAGAGCATGCTCAAAGATGATAGGTTTTATCAAAAGGACACAACAGACCACTTGAAATGGTTCACACTGGCCAAATCTAAAACAACTTTTAACATTTTTTTAAAAAGCAAAAAAATCTATTGTAATACATTTAATAAATAAAAATTATTTATTCTTTATTATATATTTAAAGTATAAAAGATAATGTTTTGATATACACATAATGAAATGACTACTAAAGGTAAGCAAATTCATATATCTATCACCTTCCATGGTTACCTTTTTGTGTATGATAAAAGTAACCTACAACCTACTCACTCAGCAAGTTTTGAATACACATGACAATATTATTAACTATAGTTCTGCTGTACATCAGACTTCTAGATCTATTCATCCTGCATAACTGTAAGACTGTACCTTTTGATCAACTTCTCTCCATCTCCTCCCCCCCCCACACCTGGTAACCACCATTCTATTCTGTTTCTATGTTCTCAACATTTTTTTAGATTTGACATACAAGTGAGATCATGAAGTAATATTCTGTCTGGCTTATCTCACTTGGCATAATGTCAGTATGTAAAAATGCAATGCAGTAAGTAGAAATTACTGATTCTATAGTGATAAGGGAGGGGGAAAGAAGAAAAGAACAGAGGGAGGGAAGGAAGGGCAAGGATGAAGATTCCTCTTTACAGAATTCCAGCCATTAAATGTGGAAGAAATAACAATTAGAAAACCCACTGTTTTGCAACTCCCAGTGCATAGGATGTAGGCAAAGCTCAACAATGACGAGGTGAGACAATATATGAGGAACAGGACATTCTTCACATGGTACCAGACTAGCACCCTGAAGCTTATTAATTAAATTATAAAAGGAACAATGTACCTTTATTTTGGCAAGAACTGGTGATCACAACTTTAGGTGGCCGAATAATATTAAGAGTGGAGTAACCAGGTTATTACCTAGCTTCTGATATAAAGCAACATACACAATATCATCACTTAAGTATTCTTGCCAAAAAACGTTTAGCCTGAATCTGATCAAGCTTCTGACACTATATTACTATAATATAGTACAGAAACAAGTTAAATGACATCATGAGGAAACAATTAGATAAATTCTTAATGTAAACATTCTAGAAAAAAAATATCCTAAGCTCTTAAAAAAATCACTGCCAAGCGGAAGTTTTTAAAAATGAGGGGACTATTCAAAACTAAAAGAGACATGGCCAGGCGCGGTGTCTCACACCTGTAATCCTAGCACTCTGGGAGGCCGAGGCGGGTGGATCCGTATGAGCTCAGGAGTCTGAGACCAGCCTGAGCAAGAGCGAGACCCCTCTCTACCAAAAACAGAAAAAATTAGCCAGGCATGGTGGCACAGGCCTGTAGTCCCAGCTACTTGGGAGGCTGAGGCAGGACTGCTTGAGCTCAGAAGTTTGAGGTTGCTGTGAGTTAGGCTGATGCCACGGCACTCTAGCCTGGGCAACAGAGTGAGACTCTGTCTCAAAAAAAAAAAAAAAAAAAAAAACAACAACAACAACAACAACAAAACCACTAAAAGAGACATAATAACTAATGATTATGGTTTGGAAAAAACACACTAGAAGACATTTTGAAGATAATTGGGGGAAAACTGAATATAAATAGGATATCAGATTATAACAAAGAATTGCTATTAATTTTCTTAAGTGTTATAATGATATAACCAGTTAGGTATGAGATTGTCTTTTTTTCCTTAAGAAATGCATGCAACATACTACAGCTTACTCTCAAATAAGAACGCATATATTTTTAATAAGTATATACTTGTATTATATAGTAAGTACATATTATATAGAGATGGAGAGGGAGGGAGAAGAAGGAGGGAGGAGACCATGTGTGTGCAATTATGGCAAAATGTTAATTGGAAATCAATCAAGGCTGAGAGATATGGGTATTCATTGTACTACTCTTTCACATTTTCTATATATTTGAACTTTTTCATAATAAAATGTTGGGGGGATAGAATAAAAGTAGAATGCTATATAAATCAGTAGTTCTCAAAGTGTGGTTCATTGACCCCGAGGGATCCACAAAACTCTTTAAGGATGTCTATAAGCCAAAACTAATTCTACAAATACAATAAAATGTTACTTGCCTTTTTCACTGTTGGATGGTACAAAAGTAACATTAGGTAAAACTATTAGTACCTTAGCATGAATCAAGGCATGGCCTCTGAACTATACTAGCCATATTCTTCACTGCCACATACTATGCCAATTAAAAAATAAAATGCCAATTTCACTTAAAGCCCATGATGAAGGAATAAAAACTGTTAATTTTATTAAATCTCTATGCCTTAAATACAAGTATGCATAAAACACTTCTGATGCATATAGAATATGGTGATTATATCAAGGAAAAAAACACCACTGTTTGAGTAACAAGCTGAACTAGCCACTTTTTTCTGGAACATCATTCTTTACTTGAAAGACCGACAAACTACGCATATTCAGACTTGGGTATCTAGCAGACGTTTGAACAAAAGCGAGTCTGTCGCTGCCAGCTGTTTTCTTGAAATATTTGCTTCCAATGAAAACTTTGAACTTTCAAGTAAAATGTAAAATTTTGGAAGGTTTCTAATCTACCACTGTGAACTCAACACTTACAAACTTTTCTGATGAATATTGATATTAATGTGATTTTTTTTGACACTGGATAATGAAATAAGTCACCATTTGAAAGATCTATGTAACTCAGTGGAACCATTATTTTCCAAATGACCAAAGTATAATATCACAAAGCATGCATGGGTGAAACACCCATTCAAAATGCAGGACAGAGCAACAGATTTTAATGTAACAGTATGAAAGGTTCATTGGCATGGTTTTAGATTATAAGCTGCAACTAATCTTTAAGAAACTCCCACTTGCTGAATTTTGTAGTAGTATCAAAGAAGAATAACCAGAATTACCAGAAAAGGCTGTTTAAAATACAAGTATTTAAAATATCTGTCAGTCAATTCAGATTTCAGGGTAAGAAAAAAAACAAAGTATCTGTGAGGTCTGCTTTTCTTCATACATTTCAACCCATACCGTATAACAATACATACTGACTACAGAAGATACGAGAATCCAGGTGCCTTTTTTTTTGAGACAGAGTCTCACTCTGTCATCCCAGCATCATCACAGCTCACTGCAACTTCAAACTCCTGGGCTTAGCAATCCTCTTGCCGTAGCTTCCCAAATCGCTGGGACCACAGGCATGCGCAACCATGTCTGGCTAATTTTTCTATTTTTTTGTGGAAACGGGGTCTCACTCCTGCTCAGGCTGTGGTCTCAAACTCCTGATGTCAAACGATCCCCCAACCTGGGGCCCCCAGAGTGCTAGGATTACAGGCAAAGGCCACCATGCTGGCCCAGATGCCTTTTAAGTCAGCTTTCAAAGACATTTGCCCCCAAAAAAGGTAAAACAATGCTACTGTTCTGATTTTTTTGAATTAATTTTCCATAAAAACGTAATACTAACATGTAATGCGTTTATTATTTTAGGTGAATTATGAATAAATATATATGAAATTTGTTTTCATTTCTAATCTGACACATATTGATAGAACCCATATAATTAAAAGCTCTTTGAGATCTTCAATAAAATTTTTACGAGTGTAAAGTGGTCTTGAGACAAAGAAAGTTGATAAATAATGCTTTCAAAATTAACACATGCCATACATAATTTTATAGACACTAAAAGCCTCACTCAAGCACCTGGGAGTAACAGTACAGCACAACTACTACCAAAGGACTCTTCACATAGGTAAGAGAAAAATATAAGACCACAAAGAATGGGCGGGCTCAGTCTCGAGTTACTCAAAAGTAATTCAATTTACAAGAATAAAATGTACTGACAACCTCTAATTGTAACTTTCAATAACAAAGCAATAGGACAAGGCCAGGCACGATGGCTCACACCTGTAATCCTAGCACTCTGGGAGGCCGAGGGGGCAGGATCGCTCAAGGTCAGGAGTTCAAAACCAGCTTGAGCAACAGCGAGACCCCGTGTCTACTAAAAATAGAAAGAAATTAATTGGCCAACTAAAAATATACATAGAAAAAAATCAGCCGGGCATGGTGGTGCATGCCTGTAGCCCCAGCTACTCGGGAGGCTGAGGTAGGAGGATCGCTTGAGCCCAGGAGTCTGAGGTTGCAGTGAGTTACTATGACACCACTGCACTTTAGCCAGGGTGACAGAGCAAGACCCTGTCTCAAAAAAAAAAAAAAAAAAAAGGAAAGTGAAAAGACAACTAACAAAGTGGGAGAAAATATTTGCAAATCATATAACTAATAAGGAATTAACATCCAACATACAAACAACTCCTACAACTCAACAAGCAACAGCAACAACAACAAAAAAAAACCCAATTCAAAAATGAGCAAAGTAAGCCGGGCGCGGTGGCTCACGCCTGTAATCCTAGCACTCTGGGAGGCTGAGGCGGGTGGATCGCTCAAGGTCAGGAGTTCAAAACCAGCCTGAGCAAGAGTGAGACCCCGTCTCTACTATAAATAGAAAGAAAGAAATT
>CAUYRT010087435.1:0-21523 GCA_963574885.1 Lepilemur ruficaudatus | reverse complement strand
TCTTTGTGGAAAAGATTTTTAAAGTGTTTTTAAAATAACAATTGTTGAGGTATAATTTACAAAGAATAAAATTCACTCCTTTTAAGTATACAAGTAAATGAGTTGTTTTGTTTTGTTTTTTTGAGACAGAGTCTCACTCTGGTAGCCTGGGCTAGAGTGCAGTGGCATCATCAGAGCTCACTGCAGCCTCAAATTCCTGGGCTCAAATGATCCTCCTGCCTCAGCCCCCCAAGTAGCTGGGACTACAGGCACAAGCCCCCACACCTGACTAATTTTTCTATTTTCAATAGAGATGGGGTCTCGCTCTTGCTCAGGCTGGTCTCAAACTCCTGAGCTCAAGTGATCTTCCCCCCTCAGCCTCCGAGTGCTAGGATTACAGGCATGAGCCACTGCACCCGGCCTGGGAACTTAAAATTATACCAAGTCACTATCTCCAGTTAAATGAGAATTCAGGGATTGGGGCAAAGCATTGGTAGTTTTGAAAGCAACCCAGGTGATTCTGATGTTTATCCAGAGTTAGAGACACCAGTTTCAGGCAACAGAGAGTCAGGGTGTAGGATATTGTGTTAATAAAACTATCTGTCATAGTTATATTTTAGAAAGCCCTAGAAGAGTTGGAGGATAAGTTAGGGAGGTACAGTCAGCAGGAACATGAGTTAGGACAGTGCTTCTCAAACTTCTCTGTGCTTATGAATTACCTGGGGATAGAGTTAAAAGGTTGACTATGCTTAGGTACGAGGCACAGCCCGAGACTCTGCATTTGTAACAATTTCTCAAATGGTGTGAGGCTGCTGGTCCTCCACCCCACTGTAACTGTCAAGGAGTCAGGAGACAATTCTGGTAGCCCAGACAAGAGACAGGCCTCATAAAAGGCACTGTGCATGGGATGGAGACATCTGTGATAACCCCCAGATTTCTTGCTAGGGTAACCGAGTGGAAGTTGTAAAAAGAAAAGTGCTAGAGCAGCACTTGCCTAGGAGCTATCAAAGCTGAATGTCGGGTCTCAGCACTACTGATGCCAGTTAGCCCAGGGTGATAAGGACCATGCACTTTGTGTGATCCCTGCATGCACTGGATCTAAGGGAAGACTCATTTGTGATGATCAACAGTGAGCCTTGATTTTTACCAACTATTTGTAGAGTTGTTGGCTCACTTTAGCCAATACAGACCATTAGTTTTTCAATCCTTAAATTTGGATAATCATTACCTAGTCCCCCTTTCCAGCACTTAAAAAGTGCTAATTTTTTCCTCTTGGGGAAATATTACTTTTAGGCTCCACTGGTCTTTGGTTTATATTTTGATGGTATTGCACCATTCAGCAGGTAGGGAACACAGGAGAAAGAACATGTTGTTGGGAGAAGGGAATGTTGCAGGGGAATGTGGAGGTGGATAAGAAACAAAGTTATAATCATCAGGGAGATGCAAATTAAAACAATTAAGGTAGTACAATGGGATACCACCTTACCCCAGTCAGAGCGGCCATTAGCGAAAAGTCAAAAAATAGACATTGGTGCAGGGATTCAGTGAAAAGAGAAAGCTTCAACACTATTGGTGGGGCTGCAAATTAGTACAACCTCTATGGAAAACAGTACAAAATTTCTCAAAGAACTAAAGTATACCTACCATTTGATCCAGCAATCCCACTGCTGGATATCTACCCCTCCCCAAAAAAGTTATTATATCAAATAGATACCTGCATTTGTATGTTTATCACAGCACAATTGCAAAAATATGGAATCAACCTAAGTTCCCATCAATTGATGAGTGGATAAAGAAAATGTGGTATATATAAACCATGGAGTACTACTCAGTCATGAAAAATAATGAAATAATGTCTTTCACAGCAACTTGGATGGAACTGGACACCATTATCCCAAGTGAAGTATCTCAAGAATGGAAAACCAAATACTGCATGTTCTCACTTGTAAGTGGGAGCTAAGTAATGGGCACACAGGGGCGTGCAGAGTGGTACAATGGGCATTGGATATTCAGAAGGGGGAGAGTCGGAGAAGGTAGAGGGAAGAAAAAATCCTATTGGGTACAATGTCCACTATTCAGGTGACAGATACACTAAAAGCCCAGACTTCATTTAACACTATACAATTTATCCATGTAATCAACCACTTGTACCCTAAATCTATTGAGATAATAAAGTGAATTTATCAATTAAAAAAGGAAACGTTTGATTTGGATATGTTAAAAGTTGCAGTGTCCTTTGATGCATGGTTTCAGTAAGCCCTTGGTCATACGGATCTGCATACACACAGGGAAATCTGGGCTGCGAAAATGGATTGGGAGCCATCGGGATTTATGCAGTTGGACCTATGAGACCTGATGACACAGAGCTGGTAGAGTGAGGTGGAAGAGGGCTGAGGACACAACCCTGGATGGTCTCAAGGATGGGCTGAGGATGAGGAGGTTTCTGAATGGCTTCTTCTCTGTAATCCCTTCTCCCCCCTTGTAGGGGAGCCTGGACGGTTCTTCCATGATGTTCATCCCTGGAAAGTGTGCATGCTGCCAGGATGCCTGGATACAGTGGCATAAGGTGAGACCTACGTAGGCAGACAAAATGTACCTTTACTCTTTCAGGGCGTTTTCTTACTTATTTTTCACTAGGTCTGAGAATTAAATTGGCATAAGATATATTAACAGGAGAAGAGCAGACAAATTTATTTAATACAAGTTTTATGTGGCAAGGGAACCCTCATAAGGAAATGAAGACTCCAAGATGCAATAAGAGGTGAGCACTGATGTACCGAACTGGACAAAGAGAAGCAATTTGCAAAAATGTAACAAGGCCGAGGAGTTTGGGCCAGGGCAGTTAGCTGGGTGGAGAAGTGACTAGGAGGATCCCGATTCGATTCGTTCAACAAGGTTTGTTTGCATGGGTTTCCTACTGCCTCAAGTTCCTGTTGTTGATGATAACAATGATACTTTACTTCTGGTATAGAGAGGGCATCATTCACATGGGGATTTCATCTCCCACTTTTAAGAAACAGAAGGAAAGTCAGAGTGCTTTTCTTGCACCTGTTAGTTCTTCACCTGCTTTTAGCTCAAAATAGTCCATGTGCCAGAGCAGCAGATTTTTAACGCCTTCATTGACCACACTGGTTGTAGAACCACACTGCTTCTCCTACCAGCAAGTGCCAAGAGTTAGTCTAATTGGAGAGTTGTATTTTCTCTCACAGACCTAAAATCCTCTTTTCTAATGTAGCTTTTATCTATTCCCTAAATCCCTACTCCCCCAGTCTCCAGATGTGCTTAAAAATGTCTGAGCCCTAAAGAATCCTTGTTCCCGTGCAGATCAGCAGAGGCGAGTGGATAATTCCACGTGTCCGATGCATGAAAGTCTTAACCTCAACCTTGCCAGGATCCCCACTTCATCACAAAGCCACCCAAGACCTCTGTGCTGTTGCAGGATGACAGGGGAAGGGGGAAGACAGCCATGGACAAGTGGATCCCCTTAAGGCAATTGGGATTGGAGGAGAGGTTGGGGGAGACAGAGGAAAAGAAGCAAATTGGGCAAAAGTGCGATGCAAATCATGGTCCCCAAACTACCCCATAATCATTCAATACGGGAAAGTTATGGGAGGAAAAAGCCAACAAAATAACAATAATAAAAGACACCCCTCTTCCCATGATTAACAACAACAACAAAACCAACTGCAGCATGGCTTCCAGATTAGCTGGGTTAGGTTACATTTTAGCTTCTGGTGGAAGCAGGTTTGTGTCTTCAGACTCTTGTGCTGTTGTGCTGGGACCTTGGGGATTCCTGGGTGGAGGAATGATCTGAGAAAACCTTCTGAAGCTCTATCTCTTGGAGTGGAGGTTCTAGGTCAAGAGTCCCTTCATCCTCAGGAGTCTATGAAGGAAGACACTGTGGGAGTTGGGTGTGGTGTGAGTGGGAACAGTACCTTCACTCTTCTTGATTCAGAATAAGGCTGTAGGTTCACCAAAAGCTCAAGATTCCTTGCTCTTGCCTGGACTTTCATCATTTTATCCTGGAACTCTGATCATCTCACGCTCATCAAAAACTCTGATGGGTAGATATTGGTGTATTTGATGAGTAAAAAATGGGAAAAGTGATGCAGTTTTCTTAGGAAAGTAACTCTTGAGAAATATGGTTTCCATGATGGGGGTGTGGGTGGTAAAGCTTCTTGTTGGGGACAGTTTAGAACATCCATACCAATGCCTGGTGTTCTGGAACTTCACTCAACAGGTGTGAGCAGCCATTGTGATGGAACAAATGGTTTATGCTAATAACAGGCAATATTCAAGTCAAGCAATACTATTTTGCTACCCAAAATGGTAATGTAATAAAAGTAATAGTAATGTAATAAAAGAAGACATAGAGCCATCAGATTTTTAAAAAATCAGTTCACTTCTGCAGGGCTCTACATAAAGCCAGCTCATTTCATGAATGATGCCTCCAAGTAAACAGTGAGATAGGTAAGGGACATGGACGAATGGCAGATTTAGTGTTTGCTAGTCTTAAAATAGTGTGACCAAAGGGTACTGACACTGTACAACCCTTTTCAGCTCACCCTAGGTATGGAGAAGGAATGGGTGGCTAAGGAAATTAAATATCCATTCACAGGCATGAGAGGTGAGGCAACTTCTTCCTCATCCTTTGTTTTTTAAGCCACACGACAAATTGACTAGTTTATTTCTATGTATTCCATACCCCACAGATGGTTGTTTATGTCATACAATTTGTGCTTACACAGGGAGATCATATTGTGAGTTTCGTGTCTGTACATGTATGGGGTTTAATAAAATATCCCACCCTTAGAGACAGCTACAGGCTTGTATTATGAGCAGAGCACAGTCAAGGTGTGCAATTTCTTTCAGGTGATCTTCATCTTTCATTTTATGAGAAAACATTTTTAAAAAATGTAAAAGCCAGTGTATTTTGAGAACCCATTAGTAGATACTAATTTTTAGGAAAATGTTAGCCATCCACCAGGTTAAAATATTTAAGCATTACATTTCAAACAGATTAAATGTAAAGAAATTTAAGGAAAGTATTTTACAAAAGAGGCATTGTGGAAGATAGCTGGTAAAGGAAATATTTGGAATGGAAAAGTTTTGAGTCAGTGCTGTTGGGCCCACGCCAGAGATAAGGTTGGGTGTACATCGTGCCACGACAGTGTATTTTTGACACTGTCTTGATTTCAGCCCAGGCCCAGACTCTACTATTTACCTTTCCATTGTTAGGTAAATTGGGCTGATACATCCCTTTGCTCATTTAGTTCCCTGTTTATAAAGATGGATTGGTCCCTTTTCAGGCCAGCTGAGACTCCTCTTATACACACTGAGATTGGACTTGTGTGAAGCTTTGCATCTCTAGAGCATTAAAACTTGCTCAGGGATTTTAGAGAACAGGCAGAACTAGCAGAGAGGGTAGAGGAGAATCACAAAGCCGGCTTTCTAATATCAGAGGTTAAAGAAAAGCCAAATGAACTTGAATTGTTTAAGCCCAAGAAGATTGGTCTTTCAATATAATAAATAGGTGTTCATATTTAAATATAGTAACAATTCCCATTGACACAAGGGCATTGCATAGGAGTTAGGAAGAATTTCAAATAATTATTGTACAAACAAAGTAGTTGAATGTGTGGGTGCTACTGTGGGATGTTGTATTATCATCTGTTGACATATAAAGAGCAGATAGTCTGACCAAGGACAGGAGGACATATCCTCTCAGTTGACGGTGCCACAGAGTTGGCTTTTACCCATGACAATTTGCTACCGACATTTACTCAATACCCACACATGCGGAGGTGATTTCCAGGCGGAAAGGGTACCTCATGGCTCATTAAGAACATTTGCTGTTATACTATCCTCAAAGAAAAAGAAGTAAGGTATGCAGAAAATACCTTATTATCATATCCTTTTTGGGAGGGTGTAGCCGACGGGATTCCTCAGATATAAATACCCCTTTTTGGCACCATTTGCTACATTTAAGAAAAAAAATGGTAGTTCTGAAAGAGCCTGCCTGCTGAAAGCACTTCTTACTGATGCATTTGTGTGTATAAAGTGAGATTCCCACTCTGAGAACCAGGGGCTATCTCAAAGCGTTTGGGTCTAAGAAGGAAATATCCAGAGCCTGGAGGCAGTGAGTCTGCCCATGGCCAGAAGGACCAGCCAGGTACCAAGTGAGGAGATCTCAGCCGTCACACGCTTCCTTCTGAAGAGTGGCAGAATATGCTGTCCCAAAATATGCCATTTTGGCAGAAGGATTATTTTGAGTTTAAGGCAGTTGCAAAACAGTCATGGCAAGAAGGATTCTCTGACCTCTTCTTTTCTCCCTAAAAGTAGGAGATGAAACCCCATATGTAAGATGTCCTTTCTATACCAGGAGAAAAGGAACATTCTCATCACCGGGTATGAGGAGTTGAGGCTGATGGAAATCTGCACAGTCGTCCTTCTGTGTCTGAGAGAGATTGGTTCCTGGATACCAAATCCAGGCTTCCAATTTCTCTGTGATGATATTTGTTTCTTAGAAGACCAACTGGCATATGGGTGGCAAAACCAGTATACATCATATAGCAAGAGTATTGTCAGTACTTTATCCAGCCAATATCTACTTGTAGATCCAGGGCTTGCTGCAGTGGGTTAAGCAAATGAAGCAATAGCTAAGTTCCAGAAAGGAGAGTGGAAGACTATTGCAACATGCTCGGTGGGATGAGCCTAGGGTCTGGGTACTCTGGATTTGGTACCCTATGGATTTGGTACCCTGTGGATACCAAAATCTGAGGATGCTCAAGTCTCTTCTATGAAATGGCATATAGTATATAGTCATATTTGCATAGTATATAGTAGTATCTGCATATAACCTACACACATCCTCCTGTATACTATAAATGACTGATAGATTACTTATAATACCTAATACATTGTAAATGCTATGTAAAGAGTTGTTATATTGTATTGTTTTTTATTTGTATTATTTTTTATTGTTGTATTATTTTTTATTTTCTTTCCGTATATTTTTGATCTGAGGTTGGTTGACTCCATGGACGCAAACACAGAGTCCAACTGGACAAATAAACCTTAAATTAACCCTTATCTCTTAGTCTCTTCTCCGTGATTAACTGCCCTTGCCCAAGCCCTTTTGTCTCACTACGTTTTCACAAATTACTAGTCTTCGTTCAACCTGGTGTATAAGCACTTAGGTTTTGCCACTTCTTTGGGTCTTTATTGTCCTTTATTTCCCACATGCATGTACAAACCTGTGTGCTTTTCTCCTGTTAATCTGCATTATGTGAATTTTATTCTCAGTTCCAGCTGGAGGCTCTGAGTGTGGAGGTCAAGTTTTCCCTCCCTGACATCTCCACTGTGGAATCCATCAGTGGAGCATTCCATTGGATGAAGAGTTTCTCAGCTGAGATGATTTAAACCTTGACTGAATTATAATAAACAAGCAAACAAACAAAACACAAGTACTATACCAGGAGCAATGTTTTCGTGTTTTTGTTTTTCTGACAACAAACGCCAGTCTGGCAATCAGCTGGGACCAAAAGATGCTTTAAGCAGCCTCCCGGAGGGATTTGTTCTCATCAGATCCTAAATTACATTCTTTATCACAGTAGAAGAAAATGCTTTAAATAGCCTTTGCAGCCAATAAGTGGGCGAGCCTATACCTTTATCTTAATTTTCACCTGCCAAAGGCTATTCATGGAATCTGCAGCGATCTGACTGCTCCAGTTCTTTTTCCTAATGTTTGTGAGTGACATTTTCTAACATTATGCATGGGATGATTATGAACGCGGAGCTAAAAATCCTTCTCAGCCTCGTTTTTTTATATATCGTTAAATTCCAAGTGCTTTTCCAATTTCTCTGTGATGATATTTGTTTCTTAGAAGACCAACTGGCATATGGGTGGCAAAACCAGTATATGTCATATAGCAAGAGTATTGTCAGTACTTTATCCAGCCAATATCTACTTGTAGATCCAGGGCTTGCTGCAGTGGGTTAAACAAATGAAGCAATAGCTGAATTCCAGAAAGGAGAGTGGAAGACTATTGCAACATGCTCGGTGGGATGAGCCCAGAGTCTGGGCAGGGAGTCAGCGACTCTATAATGTGGTCTGGTGCAGTGGTTAAGACCAGATGGGTTTTAATGCTGATGGACTTTGGTATTACGCAAACCTGGGTTTGATCACCAGCTCTTCCCTTCCTACTGGGTGTTCCTGGGTAAATTATTTAACATCCTTGGCCCCTGTTTCTCCATCTGGAAAACTAGAGTAATTCTAGTGCCTAATTTATGGGGGTGATGTTAGCATTAAATGGAATAATGTTGAAAATGAGCTTAGGAGTGCCTGTCATGTGCTTGTTAAACATTCTAATTGATGCTATCAGAGAGAAGGGTGACCGGTGAGTCTCCTGTAGGATTTGGTCAATAGGCAATCACGATCATTCTCATCTCCTTCTAATATATCTTCCCTTACTGCAGAGGTTAGAAAACTGGAAATGACCACATATCCCAGACTCTCTTTCAGCTAGAAAATTGTTTCCTTCTGTTAGACTTGCTTATATTTGCGAGGGGTGATATAGTGGCCGCTTTCATGCTGCTTTGGGCTATTTTCTGCAGGTGCGAAAGATCATGGGGTCGCAGAATTTTCTGGAGCACCAATCTAGCTTTAGAAGTGGTGAGAAGCAGTAAATTTTTGATCCTGGCTTTCAGATTCTTGTTTCTTCATTCCTGAGTTGCAGCGATGGTGAAATGTTCTTGAACTCAATCGTTTCTGGGGCAACCTTCTGATTTCCTGCTTTCCTGATGTTAGCAGAGGTAGGAGTTCCCTGGTGGTCCATGCTTTGTCATTCTGGGAGTTTCTCCCGGAGACTCCTCTGAGATCACACTTCTCCAGCCTTTCCAACCACTTCTGTAATTAAACTCCTTTGTGTTTAAAATACTTAAGAATGAATTCCATTTCAAGCACCAAATCCTAACTTTAATAGTAAGCAAGTCCTATAGGGAGAATGAAGAAAGGGAGTGGAGAACAAGGAAGTGGGTGGTGACAAATAGAGAAGCAAGAGGAACAAGAAAGAGGCACCGTTATGCGCCTGATGAGGCCACGTCACCCACAACTGATGACAGTCCAGACAGAACGTGAAAAACTCAAAGAGGGATGAGTAAAACCCTGCAGAAACTGGAACAAACTCTAGATGTAGCGGGCATAGGGCTGCACACCTGTAATCCCAGGTACTCAGGAGGCTGAAGCAGGAGGATTGGCTTAAGGCCAGGAGTTCGAGACCAGCCTGGGCAACAAAACAAAACAAAACCCCTCTAGATGTTTGATCATCAGCCTTATGTGAACAATGTGGGACACGAAATGTCTTTGAGTAAAGCCTTTGTACGACATAAAAATTCTTTCCACTGGCCTCTTTCTCTATCAAGGAAGCATAAGAAACAGCTAGCATCTTCCAGAGAATTAAACCATAAATGGTTTGAATAACAAAGTTTGATGACAAATGATTATGTTGGTCTCTGTCCTGATTAGACTAGAAATATATAGACTCTGTAAGTGTCAAGGGGCTGGGAATTCATTACCTGTTGGTTCTCTCCTACCTGAGGCTTGATGATTAAGCCACTCTCTCCCCTGGGGCTGTGCTCTCCTTTCAGAGGCTGATCTGTCACGGTATAATGGGGATTAAGTATTACAGAAGCATTCTAGGCTATTAAGCACAACACCCTGTCCTGATGATGTTTGCACTCAACCGTGGCTTGGAATAATCATGGATACAAGAGCCCTTAAGAAAACACTCTCATTAGCACATTTATCCACAGGTATCTGGAGATAACAACTCTTAGTGAAATGTCAGCACGCTTATTGGGCTTTGGCTAACGCTGGTTTATCAGCAAGGGTGCTGTGAGAAGGGCACTTGAGTGTAAAGTTCCTCTAGCAAGCTGGTGTAGGTAGCAAATTGGAATTATTCTGCCACCTCTTCACACAAGATACTGGTGACAGTTTCAGGAAAGGTTTACAGCAAACCTTATGCTAAGCCTGGCTGATCAACAACTATGGAGGAAGTAAAGAGGCTACAGCTGTCTCATCACAGTTGGAAGCTTTTTGGAAAAGGTTTCCACTCCCATCCTATTGGAATATCAATCTAGAGGACACAGACAGGAGACTGAGCATCAGTACAAGAAATGATAAAGTTGGATGCATTTACTGATGCAGTGGGTTAAAAATGCCACTAATGCCAGGTGGGTGTGGTAGCTCACACCTGTAATCCCAGCACTTTGGGAGACCCAGGTGGAGGATCGCTTGAGACCAGAAGTTTGAGACCAATCTAGGCAACAGAGTGAGACTCCATCTCCAAAAATCTTTAAAAAATTAGCAGGACATAGTGGTGTACCCGTAGTCCCAGCTACTCAGGAGGCTGAGGGAGGAGGATTGCCTGAGCCCAGATGTTTGAGGTTGCAGTGAGCTATGATTGCACCATTGCACTCCAGCCTGAGTGAAAGAGCAAGATCTCTCTTTAAAAAAATATAAAAAAGTCACTAATTCTGCAGTTCTTCCCATCAAGAAGTGGAATTTATTTTCCCATCCTCTTCAAGTTGGACTGGCCTTGTGACTTGCTTTGACCAATAGACCAATAATCAATGTTGGAGAGGTGATGTTATATGACTTCCAAGCCCAGGCCCACAAGAGGTCTCGCAACTTCTTTTCTCATCTCCTTTGAACACCACCACTGTTGTATGAAGAAGCCCAGGCTAGCCCATTAGACAATGAAAATATATGCAGCAGAGATGTCATCCTAGCTGAGACCCTTCAGACCAAGCAGCCCCCAGCCAACTCACACGTGTTTCCATCTACCAAATAGCCTCATTGGGTGACTCTAGGCAACACCAGCAAAAGTCACCTGCCCACTTGATCCTAACCCAAATTATCGACCTGGAGAATTGTGAGCAAATAAAATGTTTTTATTTTAAATCACTAAATGCTGGAGTGTTGATAATGAACACAATCAGCAATATTGAGTCTGAGCTAGCCAATACGTAGGGAAAAGGGCAAGACACACAATGCCGTAGGTCTTGATGGTTAATGCAAAGCCATACCAAGTTTTAAAAGTGGGTCTATTAATACATCTTCCAGTTGGATTCTGTAAGAACCACAATTAGCGATGTTTTGCATGTCTTTGGACCAATATACTCCCCAACATAGAATCATATTCTTAGATGGCGCCTTGGAAGATGGTGAATTCAATTACTTCTATTTTCAGAAATCCCCTCTGTAGCATCTCTAAATGAGCACCCAGCTAGTTCCAGCTTGACTATTTCAGGAAATGGAAGTTCACCATATTTTAAGCTTGTTTCTTCCAATGCTAGTTGTTACAACACTAACCCTAATGTCAAAATGGGTCATGCAATATAGTTTCTACCTAGGGTTCCTGATTCTGTATTTTCCAGAGCTGCCAAAAAATGAGACCTATTCCAAAGTCCTCTTCCTTGCCAAGGCTTTTCTTCAACTTATACATTCACAGGTTTCCTGGCTCCTCATTCCTTCTGTGACTGACTGTTTCCACATTGCTGGTCAACCGTACTGCTGGTGACTCAGGTCTTCCACATTCCATTCTTTCGAACCTGAAGATACCCAATGCTCATCTCTGTTGTCTTATCCCTATTAACATCTCCATTATCTTCAGTGTCCCCAAAACAACAAGAAAATTAGTTGTTTTGCTCGTTATTCTTATCTGTTGTAGCATTTAAAAAAAAATAGTTCTCTCTCTTGGCTTCATGTCACATATGTGTCTGATGAACGTATGCCATTCAAATTGTTAATCTTGGAACAGGACAGGTCTGAACATACGAGGCAGCAGTGACTAAAGTCTACATCCTCAATGTGGATGAGATTTTTTGAATTAAGAAATGATAAGCCAGTATCACAGTACTCCTAAGTTACGTTCAATTTTATGGTATGGAATTTAAGTAATAACGAGAAACAGAGAATAGGAACGATGATGGAGAATTGTATTAGTTCCCTATGCTGTAGCACATTACCACACACTTAGAGGCTTAAAACAACACATTATGAACTCAGAATTTCTGTGGGTCAGGATGGTAAGCATGGCTTAGCTGGGTTCTCTGCTCAGTGTTGCACCAGGTTACAATTCAGGAGTGGGCCAGGCTGCATTCTCACCCAGAGGCTTGACTGGAGCATAATCCTCTTTTAAGCTGAGTCAGATCATTGGCAGAATCTGTTTCCTTGGGGCTGTGTGACTAAGGGCCTGTCCTTTTTGTGGCTGCAGCATGGAGGCCGTCCACAGGTCCAGGAGGATGATTAGCAGTTCCTTGACACCTGGGCTTCCTCGACATGGCTGTTCATCAAGCCAGCAAGATGAGTATCTCTAGTGCATCCTGGCCAGATGGAACCTCATCTTTGTGTATCCTAAGGCAGTTATGAGAGTGATATCCCATCACCTCTGCCATATTCTCTTGGTTAGAAGCAAGTCACAGGTGCCACCCATATTCAAGGGAAGAGGATAATAGAGGACATGACCCTGGGGATGACCCTAGAGTCTGTCTGCCACAGGCAGAGAGTCTTCAGGAAAGGCTTCTACAGCACATGGGATTTTATCTCTTTGAAAGACAGGCAACAATGAGAGAAAGCAGGAAAGCCAGAATGAACGAGGTGAGGGACTATTCTGGATGATGTAGAGCGGCAAGCTGAAGAATGGCAGAAGATCAAACATTGGCCGATGAATTGATTAAGATTGTGTTTCCCCAGGAGTAACAGATAACACAATAAATGCTGGCTTAGACCCAGTGGTGTGCTGGACAAAAGCTGATTATCAAATTTTCAGGAATTTTGCAGGCCAGTTGTCAAATATGGCCATTATTGAAAATTAAATGGTATAAATATATAATTAAATAAATTATACTACAAAGGTAATAAATACTTAAACTCATCACTTCCCAATTATTTTACTATTACGTATGTTCTCGAGGCCATTCACCTCTATTATCCCTATGTGGTTGGAATGCTATACAGCGGTGTACTATTGTGCAGCTCTTCTCCTATTTGCATTCGATGATGTCACACTAGTGGTTAAAAATCAGTCCTAGTGGGAGAATTTATAACACAGAAAAATCACAAATGCTAAAATCAGAGCTTTTTTTTTTCTTGGAAAGCTAGGAGTTGACACTAATGCTTAAATTCCACATGTTGGGTTGCTTATTTTGATTCCTCACACACCATGAAGTCTGGGCACAGATACTGGTTACTGTTGGTTCAATGGTCCAAGGATATCAGGGCTGAGGTCTCTGCAATCTCATGGCTCTTTCCTCGTTTTTCTGTCTCTGCTGTCCTTAACAGCACGTCCACATTCTGAGAAGGAAGAAGGAAGGAACAAAGGAGAAGAGGTAGTATCCATATTTATAAAACAAACATTTCCAAGAAGCCCCTAGCAGAACAGACTTCTGAGATTCAAGGAGGTACTGGAGATGGAGTTTTTTGAGCTGATCACAATGTCTTTTGTTCCTGCACAAAATTGAGTTTCTGTTAGTCATCGAAATGGAGAAAATAGATTTTAGGTTGACAACTGTCAGTCTCTGCCACAGTTGGGCTGACGCATAGATCATACCTCACGATTGTACAGTGCTTCAACACTTGCATGTATGCATGCAGTAAGTCATTTTTACATTAATAGCAGTTCTGCGAAGTAGAGCAGGTTTCTCTGTCATCCATTCTACAGCAGAAGAAATAGGCTCCGAGGGAGTCTAGAGGTCACAGAGATAGTAAATTGCAAAGTTAGTTATTAGAACAAATCTTCCTTCTTCAGACCCCCAACTCTCTCCATTTTATCTCATAACTTCAGTCTCTCATTGTGAAGAACTTTGAAAACCAGCAAGAAGATTTTGTAAGCAGCTCTTCTAAAATATCTGCCAGAAATCGGAAATACAGACAAAATATCAAAAACATTAAGGCAGGGAAATGAAATCTGGAGGAGATGTGTTAACACCTTGCTCTATTTTTGCTTCAAATACTTTATATTTATAGCCTGCTCTCTCATAGTTACTTCCTGCCGGTAGAATCAAGGCCAGTGGTTTGATGCATTGCACTGGGGAGTTCACAGTTACTTCCTGGAATCTGTTCTAGGTAGTTCATGGTCATTACCTCAGTCTTATGTCAATATTGGCCTTACTAAGTTTTGCTTGCTCTACAGATTATCTGGGTTATCTCCTTCCTTGGTCATCTGTAATTACAAACCTAGATGACTGAGCATTTTCAATTGTCCTCCCCCAAAACACCCAGGTGAAAAGGGAGTGAGTTTTATTTTCTTTGTAGATTGACTTTCTCTACTATAGAACAATCTTTTAAAATCTTTTTAAAAGTGGTGGAGCTGTGCTATAATCCTATTGGCTTAAGAGCTCACTCTCTTAGCCACTGAGCTGTATTGCCTCTCAAATTAGTACATAAAGTGCTAGTTATTATTTATTTTTATAGTAGTTCATTGAATGAATGTTTCACAATATATGTATTCATTCCAGACTGCTAGTCTTACAGTTTTTTCCATTTTTGCTAGTGCAGACAATGTTGCCATGTGTAGCCTTATATACATGTGTATTAACTATATTTTATTATTTTCTGCATTCTTGATGCTCTGGCAACTGGGGCCTCACTGACTAGGAAGAGACTCCCCCTCCAAAACTAGCCAATTCTTAGAGATAGCAAATGACTCCCTTGCGAGTGCACCTTTCATAAGTAAACCAATCAATCCAGAGCCCATCTCTCAATTACCATTCCCAGCCACTAGCCATCTTCCTTAATCACCCCAAGGCCAGGTGTGAGCCAACTAGCGGCAGTCTCTATGCCCACTGACACGATTCAAATTAGCCAATCCTAAGCCTGTCTATTCTGCTTACTCTGCCTCATCCACTCATTTCTGTGAAAACCACAGTAAAGACTCTCTCACCTGTGCTTTCCCCTCACTGCCTCCGCCTCTTCACTGACTATGGTGCTTCCTCGTGTGGCCCCTGTGTGCCTCCCATTTCTAGGAAACTGAATATAAACTTTTTCTTTCATGACAGTCATTTCTGTGTCTATATATCTTATCATACCTTAATGAAAACAAGGTACTTTTTTTTTCTTTTTTTTTTTTTTTTTGAGACAGAGTCTCCCTCTGTCACCTGGGCTAAAATGCAGTGTTGTCATCATAGCTCACTGTAACCTCAAACTCCTGGGCACAAGTGATTCTCCTGCCTCAGCCTCCTGAGTAGCTGGGACTGCAAGTATATGTCAACAAGCCCAGCTAATTTTTCTACTTTTTTGTGGAGCGAGGTCTTGCTATGTTGCTCAGACTGGTCTCAAACCTCTGGGCTCAAGGGATTCTCCTATCTCAGCCTCCCAAAGTGCTAGGATTACAGGTGTGAGCCACCAAGCCTGGCCAATAAGGTTCATTTTAATACAAAATGTTATTTTGCACATGTGTGAGTAGAAAAAATTTCCAGAAATTGAATATCGGACCCAATGGGTAATGTGCATTTTAAATTTGGATAGATATGGACAAATAACCCCTAACGAGGGTCTATCAATTTACACTCCCACAACTAATGCCTGAAAGAATCATCTTTTTAAAAGTATGATTAGCAAGCAAATACATAGGGAAAGTGGAGTAATAAAAAGCACTTAACTCAGAGGAAGACATGAAAGGAGAGGAAAAGGAACATAAAACAAGTGGGGCAAATAGGAAGCAAATCATAAGATAGTATATTGAAATCTAACATATCAGTAATTATATTAAACATACAGAGATTAAACTCCCCAATTAAAAGACAAAGATTATCAGAATGGATTAAGAAACACTCAAATTACATGCTGCTTATAAAAGTCACACACTAAATATAAGGATACTGAAATGTTGGAAGTAAAAGGATGGGGAAATGATATGCAATCATATCAGACAAAGTGCCATATCAAACAAACAGGCTTTAAGAAAAGTAGTATTATTACAGTTAGAGGTACATTTGATAATGATAAAACAGTAGTCAACTAGGAAAATATAATAATGTCAAATTTGTATGTACTTAATCATACACATATACACTCAATCTCATTAACATTTAGAAAATATAAATTAAAAAGCAAAGAAATACCTTTTAAAAATTTATCATATTAGATGATCAGTAAGTCGATATCATTGTATCAGTAAGGCTGAGGGAAATAGGTGTTAGTGGTGGGAATGTTAATTGGTATACCCTCTTCGAGGGGTTATTTGACCTTATCTATCAAAATTAAAAATGTTCATCATCTTTGAGTCGGAAATTCTGTCTCTGAGAATTTATCTTATTCACACATATGCAACATATGAGAAAATAGTATGATCATCTTAATAGATGAAGGAGAAGTATTTAAAGTTAATACCTACTTAAAATAAAAATTCTTGACAAAGTATGAATAGGAGTTGTGTTAACTATTGTTGCATAACAAACTATCCTGCAACTTCATGGCTCAAAACAAGAATAAACACACATTATCCTTATATATTCTATGGACTGGAAATTTGGGAGCAGCTTACGTTGGCAATTCTTGCTCTGGATCATTCATGAGGTTTTTTATAAATATTTTGGCCAGGGCTGCAGTTATATCAAGGTTTGACTTAGAGGATCTGCTTCCAAATTGGCTCACTCACAAGTTGGTGTTGGCTGATCGTGAGAGGCATTATTCTGTTATCATTATTATCACATGTGAACCTCTTTACAGCACTGCTTGGGTCTTCTCAAAATAGAGTGGATGGCTTTCCTCTGGGTGAGTGATAGAAAAGAAATTAAGAAACCCCAGAGAGAGTAGGTAGAAACCAAAATGTTTTTGATGACATAATTTTGGAAGTCACCCATCATTTCTGCCACATTCTTTTGAACACATAGGTTATTCATGATTCAGTCTAGGCAAGTACCATATAAAGACTTGAATACCAGGAGGTGAGAAATATTTTGGACCACAAAAGGGAATTTCCTTAATCTTATGTGTCTACACAAATCTCATAGCAAACATTATACTTGATAATAAAACTCTGAAACTTTCCCTTGAAATTGGGACTGACAGAAGATTGCTCACTGGAACCATTTCTATTTAACATTCGACTGAAGTATTACCCAAAGAAAAAGGAGGAAGAGGAGGAGGGGAGGAGGAGAAAGAGGAGTAAGATGTATTAGGATTAGTTAGACAGGAAGGAAAAATAATTCATAGGTGATATGATATTATAATACATAGAAACTGCAACTGAATCTACAGATACACTTTTAGACTTAATAAATGAATTGAGTAAAGTCACTCACTACAAGATTCATATGTAAAAACTACTAGTATTTCTATAGCAATAAAATTATTAAATTATTAAATATTACCTTTTAGAATAGTATATAAAAGTCAACTACTTAGGAAAAAAATCTAATGAAAGATATGCAAGACATCTACACAGAAAATATTATTGAGAGAAATTAAAGAAAATCTAAATAAATGGAGGGAAGACTCAATATTGTAAAGATGCCAATTCTCCCTAAATTGATATGTAGATTCAGTGTAATCCCAACGGAGTTTGTTTTGGGTGTGAGAGAATTGACAAGATGATTCCAAAATTTATATGGAGCTGCAAAGGGACAAGAATAACCAAGACAATCTTGAAAACAAAAAGTTGGAAAACTTACACTGCTAATATTAAGATATTAGCTACAGAAATTAATATAGCATATAACTGTTCCCAGGATAGATAAATATACCAAACGGATAAACAGAATTCAATAAGAGCCACACATATTTGGAAACTAGATTTATGACAAAGGAGCACTGCAGGGTAATGGGAAATAGTCTTTTTAATAAATAGTGCTGAGTCATTTGGAGATCCATATAGAAAAATTGAAACTTGACCCTTATCGCATACACATAAAAATCTATTTCACGTGGACTGTATCTTTAAATGTGAATAGTAATTCAATATATTTTCTAGAACATAGCAGCTATCTTCATGACCTTGGAGTAAGCAAAAATTTCTTAAACAGAATACAAACCAAAGTTTAACCATTAACCATATTCATCACAGATATCTTCCTGGGAGGGAAGAGCCCCTAACATGGTGGGAGAAGGTATTTGCAACATATGTAACTGACAAGTGACTCATATCCAGAATATACAAATGATTGCTTACAAATCAGTTAGAAAAGACAGATATCCCAGTACACAAATGAGCAAAAGACTTGAAAAGGCACTTTATAAAAGAGAATATCCAAATTATATGTATATATAACCATATATGTATGTGTGTGAAAGGTATTCAGTCTTATTAATCATCTTGAGTCATCAGAAAAATGCTGATAATGAATTTTGTCGTTTTTAAAAAATATATATATTGACGTAGGTGGTGATCACAAGGGTATGCTCACTTTTGTGGCAATTTATCAAGATATATACTTATCGTTTGTGCACTTTCCTGTATATTTGTTATACTTCAATGAAAACATTATTTTAAGAGTCCCTCTTCATTTGAATTAGCTTAACATGGGCTTCAGCCATTTCTAATGCAAGGAGGGAAGACTAATGTGTGTTTTACAGGGAATGGAGCCTCACACAGTCCAGCTGTTATGTGCTGATTAACCTGTCTCACACAAGTAGAGTTCTAGCAGTCTCATTTCTTTTTCTTGGTATGTTTCTGGCTGCTTTCATGGAAATACACTACATCATAGGCCAGAAATTCCCCAGACTCTCAGGGGAGTGTAGTCCCACTGGGAGCCCACAGGAAGCTCATCTGGTTTTAGCAGCCTTAGTCCTCCTGGAGCAGTGCCCCAGGGAGACTTCCTTTTAGTTCCGGAACACCAAGTTGATTTCATTTTTTTCCAGGTTTTGTGGATTGTAGCTCCTTTTCTCCACAGCGGTGGTTCTAAACCCTTTGGAGTTTGGACATCTTTGAAAATCTGATCAGATCTTTGGACCCTTTCCCAAGGAATAAAAATGCACGTATGTATTTTCAAAACAAAATTTTACCTACATTTTGGGGAAGGAAGTGGGAATGGGCCCCAGGGAGTTAAAATAGCGGGATTAGTGTAATTAGTTTCTCTACTAGTCACAGAGCTCACCTGGGGTTACCTATTTAAATTTCCTCTAGCACTTCTTTTTTTAACCCTTTGGGTTGTAAATGAAGCAGTTACCATCAAATTAGGCAACGCAAGGTCGGGGGCTTTCTAAGTAAAATAAGGGACAAAAGCTGTCATCAAAATGCAAAAGGAATTCTCAGGTTGTGTCCTTGTTTGTACTTTCAAAGAAGAGGGAAAAGTGCTACTTGTGGCTGTGGGAAGTGCTTTTCCATTTATCCAGAAATTGAAACAAAGAAAGAGCCCAAAGACCTGAGGGTTTTTTTTTCTTGGTATTGGATTGGTGGGTTCACAAGGAATGATCATCTTTAATAGGAAGTGGCAGCAACACTTAACACAGACCTCGCCACTCTGAGTCCACCCCAAGCTCTCTCTTTGGGGATCAGTGCTTTGCTGACCCTCTGGAATCAAAGGGCTACATAATCAAAGGGCAAAGGGTCCAGCCTGTGCCAGCTGGGTCACCCGCATTGGGCCGTTGGACCAACCCCTCCCCGTTCCATCCCCTTGCTGGCAAAGGGTAGATAAGAAGGGAATGATATACGTGGCAAATTTATATTAAATTTAGGGACCAATCTGGTTTTTGTTTTATCCTACACAGCTAAAGAGGCATTTTTAAATGGGGTGAGGGGGGACTTTACAATTAATTAAAATAACAAGGCAACAATTCCATTTATCTTCCCATGGCTAATGTGTTCTGGCTGTTTAGTGAATAAGAATTTTAGAAAATGCTTTTCCTTCTTTTCCTGCTGGAGAGTAAACTATGAGCCTACTCCTCATAACTTTGAGGTGCTAACTTAATGAAATACCGGTAGCAAACAGACAGTGCCTGACATTGGTGAGCCCAGTTGGTTAATAGCGTGTTTGGTTTCAAATAGCGTCTGCCTGAGGCAAAGTAAAAGAATTTACTTTGCAATTTAGGCTTGAATTAAGTGGTTCGCATGGGATGTTTCCAGTCTGTTCAGCCTGTCTTCACTGCTTCCATTACCAGCATACATGTATGTGTTTGTACATTTAGGAAACCCAGAGACTGTTGACATCTATAGGCATCCTTCTAATTTTAGTCTGGGCTTCAAAACACTTGAAGAAAATGCTACTTTTCTCCCCCTAATGCTTAGAATTTGTCATAAATTCTTAGCATCTGAGATAGGCACTGATAACAGTCCTTATTCATATCTGCTTTTTTTGATATGAATAATACACTCTGCATGAGGTCTCAGATACATAGGAAGTAACTGACAAAGATTACAAAAATCATGGGTAATAACAGCCAGATTAAAATCTTTAAATATCAGAAAAAAATTCCATCAGGATGACTTCTAAACCTTTCAATGATACTAGAGAGGGAGTTTTCATTTTTAGAGAAATCAAAAAATTTTTTTTAGAAGTAAATAGCATGAGCTAGATGGATGCAAATTTAGACATACCAGGAATGCAAATATGACTTTATTTTTAGCAACTCATTTGACTTAAAAAGTTATTTTCTCTACGTCTGTGTAGGGGAGTCCAAAAAGGATCCATGACATAGTGAAAGCTCTCTTTTTAAGTATTCTGAGTTGGGCATTACCTACATTGTTCTCTGTGCTACATAAAACCAAACCCAAGCAGGGCTGTGCATGGAACGGGTATGGTTGAGTTAGCAAGCCCCTCTTCTCTCCTTGCTCATGTTTTAGGCCTGCATAGATTCATTTCTTACCTGCAAGGGGCAAATCTCTAACTCTTCTGGGTTGATGTTCAGTGTAGAATGGGGCTCATAAGAAAGAAGGCAAAATACTCTTGTCTGCTGCTAACTCTGTTACATGACAGTACAGATAGAGTCTGGTCAAAATGCTTGTTCAGGGCAATGAAGAAGGGGAAAGAGCAAAGGACCAAGAGTTTTTGTGTGTTATAAAGGGGAGGTGGAGGGCTCCAGTTTAAAAAACTAGCATTTCAATACTGAGTCATTCATATACTGATCTACAGTGTGACCCTGAGCAGGTCAGTGAATCGATCAGAGGCTGTGTCCTTATTTGTAAAAATCGGATGTTAGTAATGTTTACATTAGTAATGTCACAGAGGGAACAACCTGAAAAGGGGTAAAATGTTTTACAAGTTGTCTCTTTAAAACTGCCCCCAACTCTTTTTAGGAATTAAAACCTACATCCCTCCCTGAGGTCAGTAATCAGAGGGGCAGCAGAGTGTCCTTTGTTCTTTATACCATAGGAGATGGCTCAACAGAATTGTCCAGGCAGAGGTCATGAGATTGTCTTCCCAGGAGATAGAATGGATCAGGACCATCAACTATAGACAGCAATAGCCTGAAGCTGAAAACCCTCCCTTTGAAAGCTCTGTATTTCTCCTTATAGATAGGACAATGGCACTTTAAGACAAGAATTTCTATCCTCCTCATTTGCCTCAAATTAATAAACCTCCCTTTCCTTCTCCTCAAACCACT